>PVKS010023531.1:0-32280 GCA_004027875.1 Aplodontia rufa
TTACTCATCTGTGGAGGCTGGAGCTAGACCCTGGCCATTGAGAAAGGTGGTCTATTATCGTGTTTTAAATCTGTATAAGGTGTAATGTCATACAACCTAAGGCATTTGTAGAGATGTATTGGGAAGGAGGGAGGGGGAGGGATAAGGGTGGGTAATTGGGGGGGCTCTTGGGGGTAAATCTAATTCTCAGAATTTATATATATATATTATATTATTTCATTAGAAGCTTGTTTGATTGTTCAACAAATAAATTTCTGAATAAAATAAAAAAGATAAGTCTGAGAAAAGATGGTAGCTGAGATGTATGTATCTCTGCCTGCCTGGAGACCCAGAAATCTAGAGAATGGCCAGTGGGGAATAACAGAGCAGCACTGATGTGGTAAGAACTGGGCTCTGGGTATTGAAAGAGATACTAAAAAAATTAACTCAGAAGTTCCTAACATGGTAGTTTTTGCAGACTAGAGTATATATGGAATATGTTTCTGGGTTGATTTGGAGGTTTCTACATTCATACTTTCATGGTGGTGGGAGAGGTAGTGGGAACTGAACCTAGGGGTACACTGCCACTGAACTACAATCGCATTCCTTTTAATTTTTTATTTTGAGACAAGGTCTTAATAAGTTGCCCAAGCTGGCCTTGAACTTGTGATCCTCCTGCCTTGGCCTCCTTAGTAACCAGAACTATAGGCATGAATGACCATATATGGCTGTAATGCCCGAAGATGTTAAGTGACTTGTCCAAACTCACACAACTAGGACTGGGCAGAATCAGGGCCAAACTCTGCTTCTCCCTCTCAGTTTTTACTTCTTTTGAGTTCTTCTCATCAGAATGTGCTGTTTCTACTTTTTTGTTTAAAACTGCCCTCCCAATTTTTATGTTTCCCTAAATGTATTTTTAATTCCGTAAAGCATTTGTTTATTTAAATCCAGCTTTAAAAATAATAACTCTGCCTTAGAGCCTTGCTCCCTGCCATTCTTTCCTGCCCCTTCCACACAGTCATAAAACTTTGTCATTACACATATTTCCAAACTCCAGTGCCCTGATGTTCAGTGTGAAGTTGTAAACACCAGCAGGGGTCTGCAGGAGCAAACAGGCACCTGATCACAGGGTGGGGGGAGATTCAGAAGGCTGTTAAAAAAGTTTAAACAGTTGTACACATTGTACAGTTGCAAGGAGGACAAGTCTGGAGGCGGAGAAGTTTGAGGGCTGACGCAGTGATTGTGATAAACAACGAGATGACCTGAAGAATTTAGGAAGTGAAGTTGACAAAACTTGAGTGGATGTGAGAAGAAAGGGAGAGAGATATGTCAAGAACCACATCATAGTTTGTAGATAGAGGTGCTGCTAAGAGAAATGTGAATTTTGAGGAGATAAGGAAGAGATGATAAACTCGCTTTTGGACGTATGGAGTTTGAAGTACGGATGTCTGGCAAAGTGCTGTATATGTACCAATGAGATGTTCAGGACAGAAGTCTGAGTTAAAGATGGCCAGCTAAGTGGAGGTGGAGCGGTCGCTCAGCAGTTACAGAGCTTGGCTGGCAAGCGCGAGGATGGGGGTTTGAACCCCAGCACCACGTATTCAATGAAGTGTTGGAGCAATGAAAACTACTTGAAAAACTAAATAAAACTGATTCTATCTTTCTCTCTCTCTCTTTCACTGTCCCTCTCTCTCTAAAAAAAAAAAAAAGAAGCCCCCTCAGAAAGGCTGCTCCCCATGGCACCCGAGACATGGGGCAGAGGGCTGGAGAAACAGACAGTATACCCAGCCTTGATCTCTAAGATCTTGGAGGCTGAACCAGGGGATTGGGACCCCACCATTCAGGTTATAAGATCCACTGAAGGAGTTTAAGCAACAGAATAGCATGAACAGATCTGAACTCAGAGACGCCTTGAGTGGCAGCATGGAAGATGAATCAGAGTGGAGGCGAATAGGCAAATAAAAAGATAGTTGAACAGAGAAAAATAAAAGATAATTAGAACCTGAACATATTGTAGAAGTAACAAAGTTGTAAGGGAGGGAAAAAAGAGTCAAATAAGACACATTGTTGGAAATTCAATAATTCAACAAATTCATGAGACACAATAAAAATTATAGTCACATAAATACTTAACAGGTTTTGACCCTCCTGGAACCTTCTAAGTAAAGACTTTGAGTCTTTTATTTGTTTTTTGGGGTTTTTTTTGAGCAAAGAAAATGTATGAATAAGATACAGCTACCATCTACTATGCTTTGAAAACTAGATCTTTTTTTTTTTTGAGGAAATGATGGATAAGAGGTACTTGAACCATTTTGCTATGTGTAATACTATGTAATCATCCTTTGATATTTTGTGTTGTTTTATTTGTTTGGTTTTTAAAGAGAGAGATGGAGAGAAAGAGAGAATAGATTTTATTTATTTTTTAAATTTATATAAATTGTATTATATTTGTTTCTCCAATGCTTAGTGTGTATGTGGTGCTAGAGTTTGAACCCAGGTCCTTGTACATGCCAGGCAAGTGCCGAAACCGCTAAGCTGCGGCTCCAGCCCCATCCCTTGCTATTTTGGGAGAGACTCAGTAAAGGTTCATCTTACTTTTTTTCTTATCAATACTGTACTGGGCAAAGATGGTGCTTCAGGTGGGATAGGTATATCCAGCTTATTTTTACACTAATAGAGTGTGAGGATCAATCAAATGTGGGAGGTGGATAGGGAGAGGTCTGAGATGAACCCTGGGATGATACAGGAAGTCTGGTCAGGTTTATTCTCAAAAAAATGTAGTGAGTGCTGGAGTGGTGGCTCAGAGGTTATAGCACTTGCCTGGCATGCCCAAGGATGTGGGTTTGAACCCCAACACTATGTACGAAACTAAGTTTTGTAACAATGAGAGCCACATGAAAAACTAAATAAAATTGATTTTCTCTCTCTCTTGTTCCCTCTCTCTTAAAAAAAAAAGACATAGTGAGTCAGGATCAGGGAAGTGATGGTATGTTCCATTTTGATGGAGTGGAGTTTGAGGTGCTTATGGGATAGTCAACAGCAGAAGTCAAGCAGGGAATCTCTATTCTGTGACTGGAGCCCAGGAGATGGCGCTGAACTGGACAGAGAGACTTGAGTTTCACCAGCACTTTTGTAGTATTTATGACAACTGGATAGCTACATAAAGCTAAGAAGATGGGATGATCAAGAACAGAACTACAGCTGACATTCTCATTTAAAGAATGGTTTGAGAAACAGAAGCTCTCAACAGAGCCAGATATGTGAGTAGGCACAGCCAGATATGTGAGAGAAAGCCCAGGAAAGCGGATGTCAAAGAGGCCAGGGGAGGAAAGTGTTTCAAGACAAAGTTATTGTCAATGTGAGATGTCGTGGAGAGATAAAGATATTTGAGGGTTAAATCACTAGATTTAGTTATTTGAAGGTCTAAATGTCTGTGTTCCCCAAAATTGATAAATTCAAGTCTTCACCCCCGAGGTGACAATACTAGGAGTGGGGATCTTTGGGAAGTGAAAAGTTCATGAGGCTGGAGCTTTCATGAATGGGAGTACCATTCTTATAGAAGAGACCCTTCACTTTCTACCACATGAGGATGCAGTGAGAGGGTGCCATCAATAAAGAGGCCAAGTCTGCAGACACCTGGATCTTGGACTTTCCAGCCTTCAGAAGTATGAGAAATAAATAAATTTCTAGTCTTTATAAGTACCCAGTTAGCTGGTGATAAAGTTCAGTGGTATAGCTCTTGCCACATGCGCAAGGCCCTGAGTTCCATCCCAGTCAAGAAAACAAACAAACAAAAATGTAGGCACCCAGTTAATGGCATTCTGTTATAGCTGCCCAAATGAACTGAGAGGAGAAGTGACAGTTACCGTCTGCAAGGCCAATTCCAAGGGGATGATGGGGAAAGAATCGCTGCAGCAGTGGACAGAGGAAAGCAAGAATGGGAGATGAGAATAGACACTCTTCTAAGAAGTTGGTTTGTGAAGGAGAGAAAGGGTACAGGATGACTTTAAAGAAGGAAAAACAGATAAGGGTGGAATTACACTGGATGGTTTATTATTTATTTTGAAAATGGTTGAGACCGGAGTGTATTTACAAACAAAGGAGTAGAAGGGCAGATTAAATTCACAGAAGAGTTAAATATTTGTAGAAATAAAGTCCTGGAGAAAGATAGAAAGGCTAGAATTTAGCACATAAGTGCAGAGTTCATGCTTAGACCAGAGGAATGAAGGAAAGAGGGTTGGAAGTGAGAGGGCTGGAGGAAGGTCCAGGCAGCAGTGGGAGCCCAGAACAGATGTCAGTCGGAAGATTACAGGGAATGAAGTCCATAGTCCAAGCAATAATAGAGCAGCATTTCCTTCAACAAATAAAAAGTGGGTTGGAACGCCCACTGCGCCCTGAGCCAGGGGCTTGCCAATAAGATGAATAAGATGCTGTGACCCTGAGAGACCTCTCTGCAACTCATTTCAGAAATACTGAACCTTCGCATCTGCCTCTCCCTCCAATTACCCTTTCTTCCCATCTCTCTCTCTTCTTCTTCTTCTTCTTCTTCTTCTTCTTCTTCTTCTTCTTCTTCTTCTTCTTCTTCTTTTCTTTTTAAGAAAGAAGAACAGAAAGAGAGAGAGAGAGGATAATTTTTATTGATTTTTTTCACGTGGCTTTCGTTGCTCTGGCACTTAGTTGTGTACATGGGTGCTGGGGTTTGAACCCGTGTACTTGCACATGCCGGGCAAGCACCTTAATTGCTGAGCCACCGTTCCAGCCCCCCTCTCTCTCTTTTTACTTTTTTTAAAGAGAGAGGGACAGTGAGAGAGAGAGAGGGAAAAAAAGAGAGAGCCAAATTTTATTTAGTTTTTCATGTGGCCTTCGCTGCTTAGACACTTTGTTGTGTACATGATGCTAGGTTTTGAACCCGGGTCCTTGTACATGCCAGGCAAGTGCCGTAATTGCTGAGCCATGGCTCCACCCCCCCATCTCTCTTTTTACTATAATCCTGTAAAGATTTTTTTTCTCTTTCTCTGTTCCCATGGGTTCCTAATCTGCCAGTTCTCCTCATCTCCCTTATCTGCACCCACCCTTGATTCCATCTGTTTCTTTTCCCTTCTCTCCTTCCTTGAAATTGCAAAAATGAGGAAACAAAATTGCATTTTCATCTCATATTTATTGGGTAAGTATTTGTTTCCTTGCTTAACTTTTAAAACAAACAAGTTGAAAATTTGATGCTTCTTTCTCTGAAACTAAAGATACATATGAACTTCTATTAGCTTTGCTCTGATGGTTAATGACCCTTAATAAAATAAAACCCTCCCCACCTCTTTATGGACCGAAAAAGAAGAAATAGAATATTTCATCCCTAATAAACACATGCCTCCCCCAGGAGTGGTGTTTCAGCAGCTTGGAGACTTTCAAGTATGGTAGCTTGTATGTGTGATGTACAAGGCTAACAATGAGACAGGAGCCACATAAAGTAAAAAAAAAAAGCTGAGCGCAGCCCTCACAATGCTGTAGAGAACAAATTTGTCTTTGTGTTTTCCAGCCTCTTGAATTGTTGCGCAGATGTTCACTCCAGACAACATTCAATGCTACAAATTTATGCATCCTCCATATTTCTTGCTCTCTCCTTTCCTTAGGGCCTGGATCACTGCTGTCCTAAATATCTAGTAAAATAATTCACAGTAAATTACTATTTAGACAGAAAATAGCTTCATTATGTTCTTTTGGTGGTATTCACATTTTAAAGGTGAGCCTTAGAAGGCAATGCCTAACCCAAGAAGGACAAAATCCTGTAGAAGAATTTTGAAAAGGTGTGGCAGACAGCTGGGGAGAGGAAGAGCATATTTCTTTCACCAGCAACCGTGCCAGAGTGATTATCTAGTCACCATGTTTTTTTTAATTATCTTTTGTGATGTATCCATCAAAATTATTTTGAAATGGTACCTATGTTATTCAAAATGATTGTCCTGCATTATCCCCAGGTTTGTATTTGTTTTCTTTCAACCCACTTCTGATACCTAAACCCTGTTCTTGATTATAAATTCTTAATAAGAGTCCAAAGGCAAAAATGTCCTTAAAAGTAAACAAAGCATTTACTTATGTAAGAAGGACTTCGTAGATATTTAAAGATATAAAAACCATCTTCTGGACTGGAGCATTGGCTCAGTGGTTACAGCACTTGCCTGGCATGTGCAAGGACCCGAGTTCAAACCGCAGCACCATATACATAACTGAGTGTCAGAGCAATGAAAATCAGATGAAAAACTAAATAAGGGGGCTGGAGCAGTGGCCCAGTGGTTACAGCGCTTGCCCAGAATGCACAAATACACCAGTTCAAACCCTAGCACCATGTGCACAACTAAGTGTTGGAGCAACAAAAGTCACATGAAAAACTAAATAAAATTGATTCTCTCTCTTTCTTCTCCTTCTCTCTCATTATCCCTCTCTTTAAAAAAAAACTAAATAAGGTTGTTTCTCTCTTACTGTCCCTCTCTCTCTCTCTTTCTCTTTTTATTTTTTTAAAAGAGAGAGGGACAATGAGAGAGTAGTTGTACACATGGGTGCTGGGGTTTAAACCTGTGTGTTCCTGCATGCCAGGTAAGTGCTGTAACCACCGAGACACTACTCCAGCTCCTTTCCCTCTCTCTTAAAAAAAAAAAAAAAAATCTTCTTCCCCAATTTGATCATTCTTGAGAGTTAAAACCACCAGCTCCCCATTCTGTTTATCAGCTTGAGGGCACAAAGGCGAAGGCTCCCCTTCCATCTAGGTTAAGATGACTTTCTTTTCAATAAATGATTTTTGGTTGCCAACTTATGCTCTTCTCTCACTTTTCCATTTTTCTCTTCTCCCACTTACATTTCTCAGGACAAACGTTGCCTTTCACTTCACTGCCACCCCTTCTCAACCTCAGGTAAGTGAGGGGTCCCAAGAATTATGAAGATTCCATCTGTTGGCATTGCCCACAGAAACCATGGTAATGGAGGGTCCACATGCAGTGGCATCCTTGACCTTTCACAGTCTGAGATGTATTTGCATTCTGAACTGTTCTTCGTGTTACTGGGATTTGGGACACAACATTTAATTTCATCCCCTTTATTGGTGTGAAATGGAAGGCATGATATTTGATTCCTGGTGTCTGTTGGTTCAGTCTTCATTGAGCAGATCATGTGTCTATTATGTCCCAAGAGCAACATCACACTGCGCTAGTGCTGGGAACACAAGATAAGGAAGAGAGACACACAACTTCTGTCCCTGTTTCGATGGGGTGGGGGGACAGGGAGTGGAAGGCTGACACCAAACAGATGTACAAATAATTAACCTGCAAATACAATAAAAACAGGACAGATTTTAATTTCTACAATGTTATTGGTGGAATAAGTACGTTTCTCCTGGCATAAAGAAAGAGCAGGAATGCTGACAAAAAAGTACAGGAAAATTAACTATTTTTTATGTGCTCCTTGTGAAACCGTAATCATAAACAGAATAAATATATGGAAATGTTGGCTACTTCAGGCTGTTTTTTGGTGACATTTCTTGCTACCTTTTATTCATAGTTTCTTAAAGAGTCTATATGATAGCAAGTTTAAAACAGGTTTATTTATTGTTCTGGAATTTATTATAAATTTTCTACATGTTGTGATATACTTTGGTCCTAAACTTTTACTTAGTTTTTGTTTTGGATATAGTAAAGCTGATATTTAAACACTTTCAGGGCCTGGAGCAGTGGCTCAGTGGTTACAGCGCTTGCCCAGCATGTACAAGTACACGGGTTCAAAACCCAGCACCCATGTACACAACTAAGTGTCAGAGCAACAAAAGCCATGTGAAAAACCCAATAAAAATTGATTCTCCCTCTCTCTCTCTTTCTCACTCACTGTCCTTCTATCTTTTAAAAAAAAATACACTTTCAAACTGGTGTAAATTTTTTACTGTCACTGGCATACTGGCATGCTGGTAAATATTGAACAACTGCTTCTCAGAGAAAATGCCTTCATTGATAGCATCTGCCCATTCCTGCAGTGTAAATACTCCCACCATGACTGATTTCAAGCTGCCAATATGATGTCACTAAACAGAGTTGGGAAGAGATAACACATGATCACCTTTTCCAAGACTTTATGAACTGACTCCAGTACATCGTTTATTATTATTATCATCATCATCATCATTTTAGAGACATAGAAAGAGAGAATTCATTTTATTTTTTCATCTGGTTTTGTTTTTCTTCCACTTAGCTGTGTGTGTGGTGCTGGGAATCAAACCCATGTCCTCACACATACCAGGCAAGTGCTCTACAGCTGAATCACCTCGATAGCCCTCCTGCACATCTTTTTTTAATGAAATTATCCAGGCATGTTGGCACATACCTGTGACCCCAACTACTCTAGAGACTGAGGCAGGAAGATCACAAGTGGAAGGCCAGCCTGGGAACCCCTAACAAGATCCTGTCTCAAAAAAAAACCCCAAATTTAAAAAGATCTTGGGCTATGGCTCAGAGGTAAAGTGATTGCTTACCATGTCCAGAGTCCTTGGTTTAATCCACAGTAGGGTGGGGGGGGGGGGATTAAATTGCTCCTTTCAGTGAAAGCCTCTGTTGTTCATATACACTGCCACCCTGTGGCAACAAAAGGCCGTAAGCCATAATCAGTTACCCTCAACAGACCATTTAATCGCAAGTAATATATAAAAAGCAGTAGTTGCTAGGCGCAGAGGGAGATACCTAGAAAAAGACAGACCAATTTGCACTAACTACAGGAAGAGGGGAGTCTGATGATTGTGTACAGAGCTATGGTAAATATAATCCATGAACATTGTATGCACAGTATAATAGAAGAGCTTGTAGTCTGACAATCAGTGACAATTACATATTATGGCTCCTTTTTACTTTTAAGAAATATTTAAATATTAAACCTAAATGATTTATATATAAACCCTAAACTAGAGTGACATATACTTAGAACAAACTAATAAAACATAAAATATTTGATATCTTTAAATCTAACTTTACTCTAACTATTCCCATTTGGTCTCTATTTTGTTATCCTCTTTGATTACAGGGAGGATTTTCTGATCTTATCAATTCATCTAAAGTAATTGTGCACCTATACATTCTTAGACAGCCTATGTCAATCACTGTCTACCTCTCCTCTTAAAGGCAGAAACAGGTTGCTGAACTGACTGATTGCAGGAACTGGCCAGCTGGTCAGGACCCATGTGGTGATTTTCAGCCTAAATTCCAGTCATTGCTTCGTATACTTGCCTTTTGCTTGTTCTAGTGAAAGTAGGTTATTAGGGCAGGGGTCAAAAAACATTTGATTTTGGTTTATGGTAATTTAGAGATAAACAAGGTTAATAAAATGTGGGCATACTGATAATCTTTCAGTAAGTTTCAACAGCTTGCACAAAACCAATAATCATCATAGCAATAATGCTCTTGAGTTGCAAAGCATTGTTCCCCTGACACCAAAAATACAGACTTATGCCCTGTCTTATATGTATTTTAATCAAACTCCAAAATGAAGGGGGTTCTCAAGGGAATTGCTAACTGTTACAAGGCATGAATACACTTGCAACGGCAGCAGAATTAATGCTTTTTATCTTGCGGTGATTTCTTCCCCACAGAAACTTTTGGATTATTGAAAAACATTCTATTTTCATTGCCCTCGTTCTCAAAACAGGATTAGTAAAGGGGATGTTGGAATGCACAGTTGAATTATGATGTGTTTTGCTTGTCTTTTAAAGTGATGGATTTATTAGAATCCTAGGATGTTGGTCTCATTGGTTTCCTCAAAATCTGAATCAGAAACTTGTATAGTTTCTCGTCCACTTCCCACTGCTCATTATTGGGCAGAATTCCCCTTTCTTCATCATTAGCAACAAGTTTAAAACTTAAAAGTCAATACATTTTTCCAATGGATTTATAATCTGGGAATGTAAATAGTGTAATCTCTTTTTATTAGAAAGATTTCCTGATTCTGATGATTTATTTTAATGTTTTGACTCTGGTGATTTTTTCGGAAGTACCTTTAAAGATGCCTCAGACTGTCCAAGATTGTGAATGCATTTCAGGAGCTAGATGTGGGATTGAGTCTTGCAATCCAAAAATCTTCTTAGTATATTCCAGGGATTCTTTAGTGAAGAATCTAGGAAGGATTGGTGTAGTGCTAATTCTTGCCTACGGGAAAATGGTTGCAATTCTTGAAAACAGGTTTACCTGCTTTTCAAGGTGAGGATTCATATATCACATTGCCCACACAGAAATAAATCTTGTCTCGTATTACAGCTACATGTTCCTAATTCTAAGGGTACGTGTGTCAAGTGGGCGGGGAGGGTGGTACTTTTTAAGTAGGAAATGGAACAGTGTATAAAATTTAGTTGAAAAGAAAAGATCAACCTTGTATGGATGGGGACTGTCCTACACCTTGCTACCTTTCTAATGTCTGACACAGAACACTCAATTGCTTAATACGTGTGAGATGAATGGTTGACTAAAACAATGACAATTCACTGAGATTTGCCTCTGAACTTGGCGCTAGATAGTGAACAATCCTATTTGTGTTAAAATGGTTTGAGTTCAAAACTGTAAGCATTTCCTAACATTACAAATCATGCATTTCCTTTTTTTTCCTCAGTATTTTCTATACAAATTCCCCAAAGATGTGGACTCAGTTATCATTAAAGTGGCATCTGAAACCGCTTATCCATGTTCTGTTGTCTCAGTTCAGAATATCATGGTGAGTCCTGATATCTATCAGACTTCTCCAAGGGAGTATTTCATTATCCAGAATAATTGAAAGGGAGGGACAGAAACCACCGCATCCTCTTATACTATGTGTCTCCCTCCAAATTGCTAAATAATAAGAACAGTATGTTATGCATATAAGTAGCCAGTTCATGTTTTCAGATGGTTATGTAGAGAGATAAAAAATAGTTGGCTCCTTACCCCCCCTAAAAAAGAAAAGAGGGAAGGAGGGAGTAGGATTTGGAGGAAGTAGGATGGACCATGATGACAAAGAACAGGGAAGACCAAGTTGTGGGTTCCACCAGAAAAATGAAGTAGAACCCTACTGTTTGTTTTGTTTTTAAATTTTTATTATAACATTACATTAACAAAAAACATGGGAAAGGTATTATATACTTTGAGACAATCTTTTCATAGCTCTCTTCAGTGTAAAGTGATTTTAACTTTAGAGGACAAGACACCAGATCTTAGGAGGGCTGTTTCATGACTGTTCTGGAGGGAAACCTTTCATGGTTTCTAGGTTAGTAAGGACTCCCCTGCTCTGTGGTCCAGGTGGAAAGGCCCTGGCAGGTCCTACGTGTGGCATGACATTATATGACATTAGTGATGCTTTCTTTTTTTCCTCATGCATGCTGTAGTGCCCAGTATATGATCTTGACCATAACGTGGAATTCAATGGTGTCTATCAGTCCATGACCAAGAAAGCTGCCATCACACTACAGGTGAGAATTTGCTTCTGTGATAACTGTTGCCAGAACAATGCTCAACCAGTAGTCAGCTTACCTACTGGATGGGCATCCAAAAGAGATGGCTAGCATCCAAAAAAGATCCACTGTGTTCCTTGCATCTCTTTCCTTTCTGCTTGATTTTAAAGTAAGTTTGCTGTGGCCAAAACCAAAGCCTGAGTGATGGTGGACAATGCTGTCCTTCCAGGTACTCTTTCCCCCATCAGGCTTCTTCGGAACCTATGGTGTAGTGAGACATACTTCTGACGGATTGCATAGAGAAATAGGACAGGATTCCTATTGATTGGGGGTTGCCAACTAAATCAGTTAAATGTATTCTAATAGTTTTTACCAGTAAGAGTCACCAAAAATATGACTTCAACTCTGGGCAAAATGACAGATTCAGAGGAATATGAGCTATATTTGTGCAGCAGTTTTCACCCCTTTGGTATTTATAATTAAATTATTTCAATGGTAATTTTGTAGCAAAAAGGTATATGTATCATGATGTCAGCATATTTTCAAAGAGACTCTGTCCCAGCTCTTAGGAAGGTTTTTACTTAAGGAACCTATGACTTGATCTGTTCTCTAAGGAAAGGTAATATTGTCTCTTGAATAATAGGCAGAGAATGAAGTGGTAGCAGGCCTCACAACTTCTTTAAGTCTGATTTTAATTTTCAAAGGTCTCAAACTTGATATTCCAAATATCTGCTCTTTTTGTTAGTATTTCTTCCTTAATAACATCCCAGCATCATATGCTTCTAGATTAAAAAGGGGGGGCAGAACAATAAACATAGAAGAGAGCTTCAGATTTTCCATCATCTAAGATGCTTCATTAATGAAGGACAAAGCATATCAGCACATGTCTACTTTGGATGTATTTGGCAATAAATTGCTACTTTTGGGGAGGGGTGTGTGTGTGCTTCAATCCTAAGGCATTTCTCAGTGAGCTAAACGTAAGACCAGAAATTTGGAGTTGATTTAAAATAAAGTCAGGGTTATAGAGTTATAATGTACCTTAAGGGTCATCTTGTCAATCATGATACAAATTTTTGGATGAAGAAATTGGAATACCGAGAAGCACACTTAAGAAAGTTAAAATCAAGACTAACTCAGATCTCCTAACATGGGTCCTTCACCTCTCTCACCTGAATTATTTGTTTAACTTCTGAGCATATAAATTTAGGAAAGTTATTTATTATTATATTTTAAAACAAAAATAATATACAGGTATAATTATTAAACCTTGGCTGTTGACATTTTTATATAGCATCTATCACAGTTCTGAACGCTCATGTGTGTACCTGATAGACTGAAACCAGAATAGTGTGTCCGTTTAATTTCTTGGAGGGATGCAATAATTATCTTATTGTAGATAATCTGGAATCGATTATGGGGATGTGAAAGTCCTTTCTAAGGAGGTAAAGGGCTGGCATGAGCTCTACTCTTCCTCTTTCTTCTTGTCCCTATCCCTAGGGACTCTTTCCTTTCTCGCTCTTTCTTACCTACCTATCATAAGGTTGTTATGTCTTACACAGAAGAAAGATTTTCCAGGTGAGCAGTTCTTCGTGGTGTTTGTGATCAAACCTGAAGACTATGCGTGTGGAGGATCATTCTTCATCCAGGGTAAGAGATAGTGAGGAATACTTGGAAGGGAATGAAAGGGAAGCCACATGTTTATCTATAGTGCTCTCTAAGGGTCCATCAGCAGTGACTTGGCAAGGCAGTCTGAGAGATTCTTAAGGAAGAAAATAATACATCTACAAGTATTATCGATGCCACAAAATGTCATTTAGGACATCTTAAGTTTTTTACAGTCTTACACTCCCTCAGACCATGTAAAGTAAGCACACTCAGTTGGGCCTTTACTCAACTAATATTTGCTACTGTGAAGTAAAGATCTCACACAGTGAATCAAGGACTGCTTCCTAAGATCAGTTTCCTAAGATAGAGCCTTTATACATATCAGTAGTTATCATTTCCACAAGGATATATAAGGAAAATTTAGAGTCACCATTCCAATTGTCAAAATTATACAACATAAGACAGTAAGAAAGTTGAGTGTGACAGCTATCCCAATGATAAGGACTTATATGAGCTCTTGGGCATAGCACAAAGAATTACAGGTAACTATCCAGTAAGATCTTGGAAAAGGAATAGGCTGTTGATTGACAACATAGACCCTCTGCTGAAGAAACATACCTGGCCAACACAGAGGGCAATTGCTGTTGAGTATAACATGGTTCCTTCAGTATCTAGGTGAAATTTCTGCTAGTGTGCGCTTTAATCTCTTAATTATATAGCTCTGGAGTTTTACCAGTGTCCAGTGTTCCTTAATAAACTTTGATGACCATATAAAGAAAAAAATAAATTATTACTGGCCAGAAAAAAATAGAAACTAAAGGAAGATGTAGCTCTCTGGTTTCATTACTGTTTTCTTAAGAAGTCTAGGGATATTAAGGGAGGGACCACACCCCCTCTTTGCTGGAGAAGGAGACTTTAGTCTCCTTTGAATCCATTGGTGCTACTAACTGTGCTCAAGCAAATGCCAAATTGAGAGTTTTAACTAAAAGACTTAAGAGATAGTATGAAGGTTTGGAGGTTAAATTTTCCTCCCTTTTTTGTTAAAATAAAATTCAGCAGCCAGAGTTAATTCTAGACATTAATGTACAACTGTTTAAAAGAGAGGACAAGAATTCAGTATCTGATCCATGGCACCTTGTGCTTTGTGGTTTTTTTTGGTTTTTTTTGTTTGTTTGTTTGTTTTGTTGGTTTTTGTTTTGTTTCCACCAGAAAATCAGAACCAGACCCGGAATCTACAACGAACAAAGAAACTTAAAGTGACCATTGTCCCTTCCATTAAAGGTCAGCCTCGGCTCTGGGGTGTGGTGGAGAGACTCCGGTGTCAGGAAATTTCTCACATAATTCAATACTGTCACCCTCCCAGAGCAGAACACCACAAGAAAACAAAAGCACATTTGCCTTAGAGATAGAAGAGGGAATCGAACCCTTTGTTAAATTCCTTTCAAAATGAAAGGGAACCAGTTCCGCAGTGGTATACAGCAGTCTTTTCCCAGTTCCCACTGTGAAGTCTTCACTGAGGAAGAAAGTTGCTTGTGGATAACTATAAGGGATAATATGTGGGTGACCTACCAGAGCTTTGCTGCTCTGAATGAAAATTTCTTGGGACTTAAGAATGGATGTGATGGAGGTGCACCCTTTATTCTGTCCTGCCCCAGACATAGTCTCCTTTTCCTGAGGACAACAGACCAAGATTGTTTCTCTCTCCCCAGAATCGGTTTACGTGAAATCCAGTCTTTTCAGTGTCTTCATCTTCTTGTCCTTTTACATGGGATGCCTGCTGGTGGTGTTTGTTCATTACGTGAGGTAGGTCAAAACTTTCAAGGACTATCACACCTTTGCCTGTCTCTGTGCAATAACAGCAGAGGGCAGAGGTATTAGGGCCATATTGGTGAGGGTCAAAACTACTCAGCCACTGACTGTGACCTTGGGAAGCTACTTAGCCTCCAGAGCCTCGGGTTTGTCGTGTAAAAGGAGCTAATAATTTACCTCGAAGAACAGCCTAACTTGCAGTGTTCACGTTAGCATCATGCCCGTGATAAGTGCTGATGTAGTGTTGGGTTTTTTCCGCAGTGAAAACTCAACAAGGGCTGGAGCAGTGGCTCACAATTGGAGCACTTGCCTGGCATGCGCGAGGACCCAGGTTCAAACCCCAGGACCACATACACAACTAAGTGTCCAGGACACAAAAGCCAGACGAGAAAATAAATAAAATTGATTTTTCTCTCTCTCTCTTAAAAAAAAAAGAAAAAAGAAAAAAACTTAACACAATGAAAAGGCAACTTATATTTTTTTACACTATAAATCCTATAGACTGTAGGAAATAATTCTCCCAAATGTAGAGTGTAGAAATAAGTAGCTTTAAACATTCTGTCAAAAAGCAATTTTCATGCCTAAAATAGTTCTTGAGGTACAATAAACAGCAGGAGCAATATGTTCTGCTACCATATTACCAAGTGCTTTTCTACTATTCTAGCATCAATTTTCCAGTAAAATTTCCCTTGGGGAGAGACCAAAGAAATAATTGTGCCATCATTTGACCAAGGAAATTTTCCTTCCCATGAATTTGGAGCCCCTAGTAACAAAGCCAATTTTCCCATGCCTCACAGTAGTACTGAGTCTTGAGAATCATATTCTTAGTTGTGTTCTCTGGGAAACAACTACAAAAGAATGGCAAGAGGTTTACAATAAACAAATGTTCTTTCTCCCCTTGAATGTGTCAAGAAAACCAAGCCAGGGCTGGGATGTAGCTCAGTGGCAAAGCGCTTGCACAGCATTCGCAACGTCCTGGGTTCGACCCCCAGTTCCAAAAAAACAAATAATAAACCCCAGCCAAAAACCAAGAAAAAGTCTAAAAAAAAAAAGAAAACAACAAAAGACTAAAAAAAAAAGAAAAGAAAAGAAAAGAAAACCAAGCCAGCATAGAGTTTTGGGACTATCAAGCAGGATGAACTAGTCTGTAGAAAGATCTCTCTTCCTCAATGATACAGCTATCTCAGTGATAGAAGGTTATCTTTGACTCAACCTAGTCCCTTCTTACCTTTAGGAAGCTTCTAAGTTGACACATGGCATTCAAAACCCTGGTACTACAACTAGTCAAATCTGGGAGAATTTAAGCACCAAAATAATTGAAAACATTGCATTACAAACCATCAGGGAGCGGGTGGGGATTTAGCTCAGTGGCAGAATGCTTGCCTAGCATGCACAAGGCCCTAAGTTTGGTCCTCAGCCCTGAAAAATAAAAAAACATTAGGGGGAAAAATATAAAGTCATGAGTCATATTCATAAATAAAAGAAGGACTTAAATACCTGCAGATATATACCCAATGAACTCAACTTTGCTAAAACAGGTATCCATTAGGGAAAGGTGCCACTAGCAAATACTGATAGTAAAAGGAAGGACTCATGGTTGCAGCAGAAGACTAGGAGCTAACTGGTAAATGCTGGAATTGGAGAATTATAATTTTGGAAACATCATAATAAAGATTAGATCAGATTAGAGATCATCATCAGTAGATGCTAAATCTAGAGGAGAAACCTGATGAGGATCAAGATATTTGTGCGGCCCTAATGTATATTCTCATGAATTGCTTAGAAAGGGAAAAAAATGATAGCTATGCAGGGTAAATCAAATACATGGGCCAAAATTAATATCACCAAGAAGGTGACCCTTGTGTGTCTCCAGAGGAGGACACAACTTCACTTGAGTGGTGTTTTAGAAAGGAGTATATGTTGAATTTCATCTGTGGAAAAACTAGACAAAAAATGTTCACAAAAGACAAAGGATATGGACGTTTCATACCAAAGGTGACTAAAGACATATGACAACTAAAGATAATCCCTGATCTAAGATGGGATCTTATACTGGAAGAAAGATATGCTATAAAGGACGTTATTGGGCCAGTTAACAAAACTGGAATACAGAGATTAGATTAGATGAGAGAATCATGTAAATGTTATATTTGCTGAATTTGATAAGTGTATTATGTTTATGGAAGAGAATATCTTTATTCTTTGAAAATATTTAGGGATAAAAGTCTACAGCATGCAATTTGCCAAACGGCCCAGAAAAAATTTAGATACCTGAGATATAGATAGATAGAAAGATAGTAGAGATAGATACACACACACACACACACACACACACACACACACACACACATACACACCTGGAGAAAGAGAACCATAAAAGCAAATTGGGTAATAGGCTAATAATAAATGCATACAGGAAATGGAGATGTGGATGTTTTATATTCTATTCTATTCTTTTTTAACTTTTTAAAATTTTATTCAGAAATTTATTTTTTGAACAAACAAGCTTCTAACGAAATAATATAATATATATATATATAAATTCTGAAAATTAGATTTATCCCCAAGATTATATTTTATTCTTGCTCTTGAAACTTATTTATAATAATTTTTTTAAAATTAGAGAGGGAGAGTGAGAGAGAAAGAGAAAGAATCAAATTTATTTATTTTTCCATTTGTCCTTCATTTCGCCAACATTCAGTTGTATATGTGGTGCTGGCATTCAAACCCAGGTCCTTGCACATGCCAAGCAAGCACTTTAACCACTGAGCCACTGCTCCAGCCCCACTTCTTTAAAAATTTAAAACTATTTTCAAATAAAAAGTTAAAAACAAAATCCTCAGGGTACAGGAAAATATTACATCTGGAAGTGTATATATTAACTGATTATCAACTCCATTAATTTATCCGATCATAGTCACTAACATTTAACAAGTGCCTGTTCTGTGCCAGGCAGTGTGCTGAGCCCGCTAAGCAGTTTTTCCTCATCTGACGCCCCCAACAGTGGATACTACTATTATCACCATGTGACAGTTAAGGAAATTGAGGCACAGAGTGGGTAAGCAATTTGACCAAGAATTCACAGCCAGTAAATGAAAGAGCTGGGATTTGAACACAGGCAGCATGGCTCCTGAGCCTTAAGTCTTAGGCAGATTGATAAAGATGGGTCTGGCGTGGTCAGGAGATGTGAAGGAAGACAGTCTTGACCAAGAGCCTAGCACCCCAGCAAGGATACAATTAAAGACGGACCCCAAAATTTCCAATTTTGCCTCAGGTAAGCTCCAATGTCCTGGAGCTCTCTTCTGCCTCTCTTATAAAGACTGTCTCCACTCCTAATGTTTTAGATTTTAGACAAAGACAGCATGCAATTTTATGTGGCTTGCATTATCAACACAGAGACCGAAATATAAGTAAAGAACTGATTATAAAGTTGTTACTCAGGCAACTGAAGTGAGCACAGATTTTGAAACTTGTAGTTTAAGGCTCTGTTGAAACTTCTAGTTGCAAATTATTTTGCTACAGTCAAATGCACAAGCATATATTCTTTCCAAAGATAGACAAACTGTAAATAGAACTCTAGAGACATAAAAACCATTTGGCATTCTAAGCAGGGGAATAGACTGGGGGAAATGCTAATAGAAGATCTCTTCCTTCACTGAACTAAGTGAAACAAAGTTTTCTACAAAACCTTCTGAAACCAGTCCTCTCAGCATATTGCTATTTACTTGGTAGGTCCCCTATACCTTTGTATTAGTACCTGTAGGATTGGTGCCATGAGATCAGGACAAGAAATATTGACAAGAGACACAGCCCTGCTTTCAGGGAGCTAAGATTCCAGAGTCTTTATGGTGTATTGGCACTTCAGCACCATTTCCTGCCCATCTCCCAGCTCCAGTCTGTTCAATATTGAGCCCTTACAAAGAACGTGCAGTCCTAGGGCCAACCACTTCAGGCACGTCCTCTTATTTATTCTTTTCAACCACCCTGCCAGATGTTGAGTCCAAACTGCCAACCCTGAGTACTCATCCTTTAATTTGATTTTCATATTGGTTATCCATTGCCACAATAATGATGCTCAAACAAAAATACAAAACTCCAGTGGCATATGGCAACGAATATTGGAGTTTGCTCTTAAATCTATGGGTCAGCCAGATGGCTTTGCTCATCTGGGCTGAGCTCAGAGATCTCAGACAGATGCAGTCATAGAGTGTGATCCCCTGGCAGGTCAGCCAGGAGCTGGTTCTTGTAGACTATGCTCAGCTGATCTTGGTCTCTCATCACCCAGCACGCTAGCCTGGGATTATTTATCTCAAAGAGAGATAGTAGAAGAATGCAACACCTCCTTAACATGTTGGTTCAGAAGTATTTCCCTCTTATTCTCCTTGAAGGGCGGTACGTCATGAAGCCAGCCCGTATTCCAGAAATGAGGATGTATAATGTACCTTTTGATTGACAGGGTACAGCCATTTTGCAATCAAACTGGACCAGTTCTCGTTTGCCACGCTTTGATTTGTTCACTGGATACTGCCTGCCCCACCCTAGCTTTGTAAATCATTTAATTCCTCTAATGAAGAAATTTATCAGTTCCAAAAGATAGTGCAAGCATTAATACAAACATATAATACAAACGCATGGTCTTCTATGTGTCCATATAATTGCTGGCCAGTTACTATCACTAAAATTGTCAAGAAGGAGCTTCACTATAGCCTCATTTGCCAGCTAGAACAATCAGACCAAGTTGTAATTATTCTTCTTAGTGATATGCTTTGTTCATTCAACAAATATGTGGTCAGCATCTCTTATATTCCAGGCCCTGTCCTAGAGATTAGTAACAGAACAAAAGAGAACAGAGCCCTACTACAGCTTCCATTACAGAGGGAAGAGACATACAAGTAAGCAATTAAATGATTCCAGCTAGTGACCGTGGTGCGACAGTGACTGGACTTGAGGACACCACTTTCCATTTGATTTGGTCAACAGGGAAGACCTTTCAGAGCCAAGGGCTGAATGGCGGGAAGGAGCTAATTGTGTAAGGATCCAAGGAGAGTGGCCCAGCCAGACAACAAAAGCAAAGGCCTGGAGGCAGGGATGAGTTTGCTGTGCCTAGGAACAAGAAGTTTGAGGAGAAGTTCTTCCACCAAACATACTGGGACCAGAGTGCGCAGCCTCTGTACTTCGCACCTGGAAGTGCACGAGTACCTCTGGCTCCCAGTGAGTCTCTCCCCTCCAACTTCCCATCCAAAATGGAGGCTGATTTTGGGAGAAGAAAGTTATTCACATTGTATTTTTTTATAAATAGTCCTAAATGGTATAACTGACTTAATAACCACTTTATTGAGATAAAATTTGTACTCTATAAAATTCACCCTCTCCCCTTTTTTTAAGAAAGAGAAAAGGAGAGAAGAGAGAATCAATTTTATTTTATTTTTTTCATCTGGCATTTGTTTCTCTAACACTTAGTTGTGTATGTGGTGCTGGGATTTGAAACCAGGTTCTCGCGCATGCCAGGCAAGCATTCCAACTGCTGAGCCACCACTCCAGCCCCTAAAAGTCACTCCTTTAAGATATGCAATTCATGTATTTTAGTATGCTCATTTGCACACCCATCACCACTATCTAATTTCAGAACATTTTTATTACTCCAAAAAGCTCTGAGTTCAACAAGATTGCAAGATACCAGATTAATATATAAAAATCAATTGTATTTCTTTAAAGAGAGAGAGAGAGAGAGTGATGGATAAAGAGAGAATCCGTTTTATTTAGTTTTTCATCTGAGTTTCATTGCTTCAACACTTAGTTGCATATATTGTGCTGGCGTTTGGACCCCAGTCCTCATGCATGTCAGGCACGCACCCTAACTACTGAGCCACCAATCCAGCCCCATCAATTACATTTCGATACACTAGCAATGAACAATCAAAAAATGAAATTGAGAAAACACTTGTATTTACAAAAGCACCAAAAATAATAAAATATTTAGGAGCAAATTAAGTGTAAGATTTGTACTTTGAAAACTGCAAAACATTTTGTAAGAAATTAAAGAAGATGAAATAACTGGCAAGACATCCTGTGTTCAGGGATTGGAAGGTTTAACGTTAAGATTGTGTGGTAGAAAGAATAATCACCCCCAAAGATGCCCATGTTTCAATCTCCAGAACCTGTGAATCTGTTACATAACATGACATAAGGGGCTTTGTACATGGAGATGTTCTTGGATTACCTAAAGTCCTTGTGACAGGGATCAAAGAAGATCAAAGGTGGAAGAAGGAAACAGGCTGCAGGATGCACTATAGAGTGGAGGAGGGGGCTCAAGTTAATGGATTCTCTGCAGCCTCTAGAAGGAGCCCAGCCCTGCTGACACCTTGTTTTGACCACGCAAAACATGTTTTATTGTCCTGACATCTAGACTGTAAGATAATTGATTTTTGTTGTTTTTTCTTTTAAGAGAGAAGGACAGTAAGAGAGAGAGAGAGAGAGAGACAGAGACAGAGACAGAGAGACAGAGAGAATCAATTTTTATTGAGTTTTTCACATGGCTTTTGTTGCTCTGACACTTAGTTGTATATGTGGGTTGCTGGGGTTTGAACCCGTGCACTTGCTAATGCCGGGCAAGCGCCGTAACCACTGAGCCACCATTCCAGCCCCGATTTTTGTTGTTTTAAGTCACTAGATTTTGGAGTACTCTGTTGCAGAAGTGGCAGAAATTAATATACATCACTATACCTTCCAAACTGATCTCCAGATTTAGTACGATGCTTTTCATAGCCCCAGCTGGCTTTTTCAGGAAGTTAACAAGCTAATCCTAAAATTCATCTGAAAATGCAAGGGACCCCAAATAACCAAAAGAATCTAGGATAAAAGGACAAAGTGGAGGACTCATGCTTCCTGATAGTAAAACTTATTGCAAAGCTGTACTAATCAAGACTCTGGGACTGATATAAAGAAGAAAAGTATAGACCAATGGAATAAAATTAAGAGTTCAGAAACAGACTTATTTTTATGGTCAATTTTCAACATGAACACCAAGATAATTCAATGGACAAAAGATATTCCTCTCAACAAATGGTGCTAGGACAACTAAATACCCACATGAAAAAGAATGACATTGTGCCCCTACCCTACACCAGATACAAAAATTAACTCAAAGAGGATCAAACACCTAAGTGTAAGAGCCTATAAAACTCCTAGAAAAAAAAACATGGATGTGAATCTTTGTAACATGGTGTTAGGTAACAGTTTCTTAGGCACCAAAAGCACAAGTAACAGAAGGAAACCTAGAGAAATTGAACCTTATAAAAATAAGAACTTTTTTGTTTTAAAAAGCCATCAGTGGTTACAGTGCTTGCCTGGCATGTGCAAGTATGAGGGTTCAAACCTCAGCACCACGTATACAACCAGTGCCTGAGCAACAAAGGCCACATGAAAAACTAAATAAAATTGATTCTCTCGTTAGCTCTCACTGTCCCTCTCTCTTATAAAATAATAATAATAATAATAAATAAAAAGAGGCTATCAAATAAAAGGACCCAGGTTCAAACCCCAGCACCACATACACAACAAAGTGTTGGAGCAACAAAAGCCACGTGAAAATCTAAATAAAATTGACTCTCTTTTTCTGTCTCTCACTGCCCTTCTCTTTAAAAAAAAAAAAAAGGCTATCAAGAGGATGATAATGCAATTTACAGAACAGGCAAAAAAGATTTGCAAACCATATAACTGATAAGAGTCTAGTATCTAGACAATAGAAAAAATTCTTACAGCTCCATGGTAAAAAGATAAATAAGGGCAAAGGGAAATAAACAGGCAAAGGACCTAAGTATATATTTCTCCAAGGACACACAAATGACCAGTAAGTATATGAATAAACATGTAACATCACCTTTTCCCATTAGGGAAACGCAAATCAAAACTACAATTAGATGCCATACCCAAAAGATCAGGCATAATAAAAAATTTTAATGGACAAGAAAAGTTTGCAAGGATGTAGAGAAATTGGAGCCATCATTCATTGCTAGTAGGAATGCAAAAGAGTTCGAGTTGTGCATCCTTTGTGGAAAACAGTTGGGGAAAAAATTAACCAGAGTTACCTCACACCCAGCTATTCACTCCTAGATATATACCCAAGAGAACTGAAAACACAGAACACAGAAAAATGTATACACAAATGTTCATAGCAATGTTATTCATGTTAGCTAGCAAAGGGAAACAACAAAAAACATTCATCCAGTGAAAACAAAGAAATGCAATAGTATACACATGCAATGGAATATTATTCAGACATAAAAGATGTGGATAAACCTTGAAAATATTATGCTAAATGAAAGAAACAATCAAAATATTTTATATGCAGTATGATTTCATTTATACAAAATGACCAGAGTAAGCAAGCTTATAGAGACAGAAAACAGATGGGTGATTGCTAGGGACTGGGAGAAGGAGAGAATGAGGGAGAAGGAGAGAATGAGGAGTGACCTCTAATGGGAACAGGTTTTCTTTTGGGGGTGATGAAAATATTCTACAATCAGATAGTGGTGGTAGTTGTACAACTTTGTGACCACATTAAAACTCATTGATTGGTGAATGGGTGAATTTTACAGTACGTGAATTATATCTGAAAATTAATAAATGATTGAGTTAATAAATGAATGATGTGTATACCTGAGAATGGAATTGTTGGGTCACATGGTAACTCTTAACTTTTTGTGGGACTGCGAAATTGTTTTCCAAAGTGACAGTACCATTTTATATACCTACCAGTGATAGATACATCAGGGTTCCAATTTCCCCATATTCAAAGGCCCATTTTTAAGAAATTCTAGCAAACAAATCTGCAACAAAGTACATAGGAAACAACTGTAAAGTGCTGAGGTTTTCACTGTCTTAGGAGCATATGTATGTGCTTCTTTGCAGGTTTCAGAGAAAGTCCATCGATGGAAGCTTTGGTTCCAATGATGGTAAGAAAAATCCCTGGTTTTTATTGAGAATGATGTTGATTAGTGTGGTAACATCCCTTTTGTGCTTCTTTTGTCTCTGCCTTTTGAGATTTACAAACCCTCCTTGATTCCTATCCCACATAGTCCTATCTTCAGTCTTTCTGCAGAAGGCAGAGCTAGTGAGAACCAATTTCATAGCTTTATTGAGATATGAACCTCACGGTAAGAATCTTTACATGGAGGGTCCCATATATTCACAGACCCTCTGTCAGTCCCTCAACTTTTGAAAATGTTTTATCTTTTCCTGGACATACTTTTTCATACCAATCTTATCCCAAAATTGATTTGTGAACAACAGTAAGAATTTATTATGTCAACTCTAACACTGAGTTTACTTTTCCCAAATTGAGGTAGAAGCTTTTTTATTTGTTTAACAAGGTTTCTAGAAAATAAAAATGTTTGAGATTAGCCAAGCATAATAAAGACTATAGTAATTTGGGGGAATCCAGAATAGTTAAATATGGAGCCATCATTATCTGACCTTTCCTCATCTAAGATTTTGAACAAAGGAATTCAGTTGCCTGATCATTTTATAAAAACTTAAAAGTTTAAAAGTGTTCATTTTTGAAAAAGCCTAAATGGGCCTGAGTTACTCAGTGCTCATAAGCAATTTGGCACAGAATAAGAATTTGAAAAAGAGAAGATAAAGTGGGCACCTGATTTTTTTAAAAATTTTTATTAACGAGTCGATTACTGTACAATCACAAATGCTTGTAAAGTAACAATATGATATGCATTTGCTCCTCAACCAGAGTTACTCCCACATCACCCACACCACAGCCTCTTGATTTTTCTATATTTTATCCCTACAATAGATATAAATATTTAAATTATGGATTTTCCAGAATTAAATGATTTCATAAGTTTTACTTGTCTTCTCAGTCAGGTAAAGAGTATGCTACATTGTTGATTGTCTCCCTGGATCCCTTCCTATCCTCCCTCACTCTCACCTTCCCTCTGGTCCCTCCCCTACTTATCTGTGGTTCTTCTAGATTAAGTGTTGCTACGCCTTTGCTGGGTCTGGTACATGAGTTTGACAACCTTTCACCCGAGCCTGGGTTTAGCTCCAGCCTCCACACATGAAGGAAAACATTCAACCCTCTAGGTTTGGCTAACTTCGTTCAGCATTTCTTCCATTGCCATCCATTTACCTTCAAAGGCCGCAATATTGTTTTTTCCAATAGCTGAGTAGAACTCCATTGTATATATATGCCAGGGTTTTGGGATCCATTCATCCAGTGAGCAGCGTTTGGGAACCTGATTTTTAAGTAACAGGTAGCAGATGTTTTGTTCTGTATTTCTCCCACTTAATGAGTCCACAGAATCTTAGAAAGACGTAAATTCATCCCTGCCCCCACCCAGCAAGACCATTTTCCCTCGGCTAGAAGGCTTGATTTTTTTACATTCCCCTTTCTTAAAGTCAGAGTGTCTATTTTTCCAGACACCCGTGGGCACTTTATTTTAATAACCAACTGCCAATATAAAAGACAGTAAAAGAACACCTGCTCTCACAGCTTTAAATGCCAAGTGCTGCTTTGTTTTCTCAGTGTTTCAGTGAATTTGTCTTCCTCTGGATCTTATCTTTTTTCCTATAAAACTCCCAGGTTTGCTATTATTTTAGGCATAGATGAACTTAGGCCTGCATCCTGTTGGTTGGACTCCATTGCTAATGGGACATTTTTTTTTTATTACACAAGTGCTGTCATTTTTTCATTGTAATAGTAATTAAAGGAATTCATTTCAGAAGGGTTTCCTGAACATTGAAGCAGAAACAGTACAGAGACTTGAGCTGGATCATTGTCCAAGATTAAGAAGGCTCTGAAAATTAGAGCAAGAGGCATCCTTCAGATTACAAGCAGAAATAGATGTGACCAAAATTAATAAAGCTATATCATTAAGATTTATGTGACTGTGTATAACAAAAATTGCAACCACAATGTAGTATACCTCAAATATTGTAAGCGGTTCCTGTACTTGGAAAGTGAGCAGAGCCGTGGGCTTCAGGATTGATGGACTCCAATGGTGCTAGTCCATTTCCCTGTCATTCCCTCAACTCTGTTTTACTCCCAGGGCTGGTGGGGAGGTGGGTCTAGGCCCACACCCCTACCTGCCAAGGAGGAGGGAGGGCATTTTTCAGAATTCCCTCCCCAACACTAGCACACTGTTGGTGGAACTGCAGACTGGTACAGCCCCTCTGGAAAGCAGTGTGGAGAATTAAAAAATTAAAGATGAACCCACCATATGATCCAACTATCCCTCTCCTGGGTATTTTTCTGGGGGATTTAGAATCAGCACATTACGTGACACAGCAAAATCCATGTTCACAGCAGCTCAATTTATAATAACTAAATTATGGAATCAACCCAGATGCCACTCACTGGATGAATGGATCAAAAAAACTGTGGTATACCTGAAAAGGTATAGTGACATACAACCTTAGGCATTTGTAGAGATGTACTGGGAAGGAGGTGGGGAGGGACAAGGGTGGGTAGTTAGTGGGGGGCTATAGGGGATAAATCTAATTTTCAGAATATAAATATATTGTTTTGTTGGAAAAATAAAAAAATGTGGTATATATATATACCATGGAATTCTACTCAGCAATTAGAAACAATGATATTGCAGCCTTTGAAAGTAAATGGATGGCTATGGAAGAAATCATGTTGAGTGAAGTTAGCCTTATCCAGAGAGTCAAGGGTTGAATATCTTCACTCATCTGTGGAGGCTGGAGCTAGACCTAGGCCTGTGTGAAAAGTGATCAACCTCATGTATTAGACCCAGCAAAGGCATGGTAACACAAAACCCAGGGCATTCATAGAGATGTATTGGGAAGGAGTGGGGAGGAAGTTGGGGGGGGATAAGTGTGGGGAAATAGGGTGGGATCTAGGGGGTAAATCTAATTTAAGAATATATACATATCATATTTTTACTTTGGATGCATTTTTGATTGTACAGTAACTAAATTCTTAATAAAAAAATTTTAAAAATAAATAAATAATAATGTTGATAACTAAAAAAAAAAGAAGTCCCTCCCCAGCAATCTCTCATGTTTCATTGGCCTACAGTGAAACAAATACTTATTGTTAAAGTAGTCAGTGCAGGGTATAGGTCTAAGCACACATCACATGGATCCAACTCTTAAAATAAATTTTATTTTTTTTATCTGGTTTTTGTTTTTCCACCACTAAATTGTATATGTGGTACTGCGGATTGAACCCAGGTCCTCCTGCATGCCAGGCAAGTGCTCTACTGCTGAGCCACTGCTCCAGCCCAGATCCACTCTTAGAATTAGAGATCCTCTCTCTTTCTAAGATCAAGGTTTCTCAAATTCAACATTATTGACCTCGTGGGCCACACCATCCTGTACACTGTAGGATGTTTAACAGCATCCTTCAGCTTTCTGCTAGATTCCAGCAGTACACTTCCTCCTATGACAACTGAAAATGTCTCCAGACACTACCAAATGTCGTCTTGGGACAAAGGTGACCCCTTTTCTTCCTGCTTGAGAATCCCTGGCTTAAACACATCTGCCAGGAACAGGTGAGGATAACCACCTTAGTTACAGGGTAGGGAACACAAATATTCAGATGCTCAGAGAGAAAAAAGAGCCTTTATAATGCAGAGAAGCTTTGATAGCTGGCGCCACCTCCAGTCCCAGGAGCATTAGTGAGTCAAGACCTAGTTGTTTAAAGCAAGAGCAGAAAAAGACAAACTCTGCCTAAGGGAAGAGGCAGTGAGTGACTAGGACAGAGCATTGAAAAGTTGCCAGGAGGGACAGTGGCAAGTCAGAAGGTGTGTGAAAGCCAAAGTGGGACAGTCAGTCAGTCGGGGAGGGACAAGGATACAGAATTGTCTTTCTCTCCCAAAGCCAGGATCCCTGTGACCAGAGGGCAGACTTCAATGCAGCTTAGAGCTGCAGAAAGCGCCCTGGGGGCTGGAGGCCAGAGAAAATACTAGGAGCCCCTTCTGTAAAGAGAATGGTATGGGATCATAGAGAATTCAAAACTTGAGTGCTGACTGCACCCCTATGGAGCTAAATATCTAGGGAATGTTAGCATAATGCTTCCATCTAGGTTTGATGGAGGTGGAGAAAATGAAGTCAGGACCCTGTAAGTTGTCAAATTGGCAGTGGCTCTGTCTTGTTAACAAATGATAGAAGAGCTGCATCTGAAAATCTGCTGGCTACTCTAAATTTCTTTTTCTTTGACTTGCCCACAATTTTTTAGTTGTTATATTTGGAAAAACAAAAAAACAATGTTGGCTCCAAATCTACTGAAAAAGCAAATAGATCTCTTTCATATTTCATGGGATGAAGAGGATAAGACCCTGGAGCCTAAGTAAGGTGGAAAACAGTGCTGGTAAACAGCTGTTCCAGAGGCCTGGAAGGGACTTTTTCATCGTGGTGGGAATGGCTGGACGCTGATTCTCAAGTCATCACTTCACACTGAAGACAAGGGCTCTGTGCCAACCTAAGGGGCACTAGGGAAGACTCTGTGCTCTGAAAACAGTTCCTCCACTGGTTCTACTAGAGGAGAAACGGTGCAGTTCAAATCCTTATTAACAAGTGTCTACAGAAATTCAGTGGCTAGGGGAGAACTGAGAGGATAATGAAGGCTCCTTTGCGGGCCTCTTCATCGTTGTGCCATGAATCCAGGGGGCAGCATAAGTGGAGGTTACTTTCCCAAGTGAGAGATGGCAAGCTTGACAAGACTATCGATTTAAGAGGAAGTGGCCAACTTTTAGTCCATTTTCTGTCTGTGGTGAGAGAGTTACATCATTAACATAGACCAAACACATTTGTGTCTTTTCACAAAGAATCACAATAGATTATTCCTTCTTTAGCAGTTCCCCAAGCACTCACGGGTTACCCGCTAGCCATAAGCCAGGCAAGCACAAGTTCTTTTATTCCAATCTTTTTCTTTTCTTTTCTTTTCCTTTTCTTTTTTTAAGAGAGGGACAGTGAGAGAGAGAAAGAGAAGATCAATTTTATTTAGGTTTTCATGTGGCTTTCATTGCTATGACACTTCATTGTGTATGTGGTGCTGGGGTTTGAATTAGGGTCCTCGTGCATGCCAGGCAAGCACCACAGCTGCTGAGCCACCACTCCAGCCCCTTTTATTCCAATCTTAACTTCTAATATCTGGGACACTCAAGTTCATATGTCATACTTCACACAATGATATATAAAGTGATCACAGAAAGACTAAGGGTTTAGGCAGCTGCAGGATTATAGGATGCTGAGCCAAAAGCACAGGCAGAAAGAGACATGAATAGAGAGTCCATGAGTCACTATAGGTGATCACATAAGATTACAAACCAGCCAAAGAGCTTGTTCAGGGTGCAGAGCTGTCAGAGCACAAGAACTTATATAAACAGCAGTATCATAGTGTTAGCGTGAGATGTCAGCCTGAAGTCAGAGACTCAGGGTTTATTGCTGTGGCAATTTTCTTGGACAAAGTTTGTGATGAGTGACCAGGTAATGGGGTCAGGGTGCCACTATGTCCACTCTTGAGGGGGCTCCTCCTTTTATGGGTCTCTAATGAGGGGGTTGCATCATTACGTGATCTGGTCTGTTAGATCAGTTTATGGGCCTGGTTTTTAGAGTATGAATTTGATGTACTCATACATCCATGTGCTTCTGATTAATTCAATAAGTTCAAAGGTGGTCATTTTTATTGACATGGTCAATTTATTTATCAGTTTGTGTCTTATGGTTGTGCCAGGCAGGTTGTGATTGATTCCTACACAAATAAGGTGAGGAGTCATTCCTACCTTAGCACTTAAAATGAAAATGGAGTAACTCAGGTTTCAGCACAGTCTGAAAACTGTTGTTCTATACATAATGGAATAACTCAGAGCAGAGCAAAGCCTGCTCCCCACACTGTCTCTGTAATAGAATATCTGAGGCTAGAAATCTGTAAAGAAAAAAGGTTATTCAGTTCATAGTTTTAGAGGCTGAAAGTACAAGCTCAAACAGTTCTGTTCAGCCTCTGGTGAGGGCCCTCTTGGCTGCATCATAACATGACAGAGAAGTGGACAGGCCATGTACAAAAGGTGTCACATGACAACACAGGAAGCTGAAGAGATTCAAGCACCAGGCTTGTGCTATTATTATAGTTTGCTGTTTTGGAAACTAACTGAGGTTCCTTAAGAACTACATTAATCCCTTCCAAGGCAGTGCCCCTGATTACCTTCACTAAGGCCTGCCTCTCAAAGCTCCAGCATCTGTCAATATTGCTACACTGGGGTCCAACCTCCCAGCACATAAACTTTTGATGGATACACTCAAACCAAATTCAAACCGTGGCATCAACCAAATCATTCCTTGGGTAGAGTCACCATTTTCTAAGTTGCTTATCAGTCTGATTGGGGTAAGACAAAGAACATGTTAAATTTGGAGAACTCAAGGAACTAAGACCATCATCGGCCTTTTTGGCAATGAGTCTCAAATTCTAGTACTGATCTCTCCACTCTAAATTTCCTTGACTTTTTTTTTTCCTCTAGAGAAGTTTTATTTTTACATCCCTCTGCAAAGACCAATGGTTTTCATCACTTCCTCTTCAACTTTTGAAACAAAACATGAGAATGGTTGGGGCAGGTAACCTATTGGCATAAAACTTTTCCTGGTGGCTACTTCACAGCATTTCTGATTCTTTTTAGCTTCCTACCTCCTGAGTCTTCAAAGACAGACACAGGCAGGGCAACTATAAATATGAAGTTCCTAGAAGATCCAAGCATGCTCAACATAAAGAATTTTTTCTGCTCACATAGGGCATTTAGGATAAAAAGTAGACAGATGGCAAAGGGACTCATGCTCAGAGAAAAACATACCCAAACAAGTGTATTCATTAAGATGTGTTCATTCACAGTCTTATGTCTGCTATTCCAAGCCAGAACATCTTGATCTGTCCTATAAACTGATATTTTGTGTTTAATTCTGCTTTCTAAATGCTATGCAGTTTTAAGTGTAAATATAACCATGATCATATTGAAATTCAGGAAGAAATGCTTTGAGTTTTTTGCATTCTTTTTTTGTTGTTGTTGTTGAATATGGACTTACAATTAAGGGGGAATCATTATCAAACAATCAGGAAAAAAGGTATATTCACATACCAATGCAAGGCTGATGCCATTCCATGGTTTCACCCCTTAGGGTACCCACGGTTCCATATTTCCCCCAGATTTTTTGCATTCTTTTTTTATTCAGAAATTTGTTGAACAATCAAACAAGCTTCTAATGAAATAATATATATATATATATATATATATAAATTCTGAAAATTAGATTTACCCCCAAGAGGCCTCCCCCAGTTACCCACCCTTATCCCTCCCCCCTCCTTCCCAATACATCTCTACAAATGCCTTAGGTTGTATGACATTACACCTTATATGGATTTAAAACAGGATAATAGACCTCCTTTATTTTTTTTTCTTTTTTTTAAAGAGAGAGGGACAGTGAGAGAGACAGAGAAAGAGAGAAACAACTTTATTTAGTTTTTCACATGGCCTTAGTTGCTCCAACACTCAGTTGTGTACGTGGTGCTGGGGTTTCAACCCGGGTCCTCGTGCTTGCCAGGCAAGCACCGAAACCGCTGAGCCAGCGCTCCAGCCCAATAGACCTCCTTTCTAAATGGCCAGGGTCCAGCTCCAGTCTCCTCAGAAGAGTGAAGACATTCGACACTTGGTTCTCTGGGTTATGCTGATTTCACTCAGCATAATTTCTTCCATAGCCATCCATTTACCTTCAAAGGCTGCAATATCATTGTTTCTAATTGCTGAGTAAAACTCCATGGTATGTATGTGCCACAGTTTTTGGAATCACTCATCCAGTGAGGGACATCTGGGTTGTTTCCATAATTTAGCTATTGGAAATTGAGCTGTTATGAACATCGATTTTGCTGTGTCACTGTAACGTGCTGACTCTAAATCCCCTGGAAAAATACCCAGGAGAGAAATAGCAGGATCATATGGTGGGCTCATCCCTAGTTTTTTAAGGATTCTCCATACTGCTTTCCAGAGGGACCGTACTAGTCTGCAGCTCCACCAACAGTGTGCTAGTATGCCTATCTCTCCACAGCCCCTCCAGCATCTATTATTGTTTTCTTCATTTTTGCCAATCTGACTGGCATGAGGTAATATCTTAATGTAGTTTTCATTTGCATTTCTCAGATTACTAGTGATTTAGAGCATTTTCTCATGTATTTATTGCTTGATCAATGTCCTCTGTTGAGAAGTTTCTATTTAGCTCTTTGGCCCATTTATTGATTGGGTTCTTTGCGTGTTTGTAGTTGAGATTTTTGAGGATTTTGTAGATTCTGGATATGAGGCCTCTGTCAGAGGAATCACAGCCCATGATTCTCTCCAATTCTGTAGGAAACCTCTTGACTCTTTTGATTATTTCCTTGGCAGTGCAAAAGCTTTTTAGCTTTATGGCATCCCAATCACTGATTTTTGACT
>PVKS010023532.1:0-32275 GCA_004027875.1 Aplodontia rufa
GAGTAATAGGGGGATAGCTCTCTAGGATACTTGGAAGTGTAGGGAGGGGGATGGGGAGGGGGGAGGGTATATGAAGAACTCATAGGAGTCTAGTGATTGGGAAGATGGGGGAACCATCCCAGAAGCCGATGTCATTCCTCCACAAACTACCCATTTAACGCATGAGTTCTTCTGGGGGAAACTGCAACAGGTGAAACTCAAGGTGGTTTATCTATATTTTGACATTACCCCTGGATAACAAAGTTTATACACATTGAATGTTACTGTTTTGATAATGTTTCCCCCTCAACTGTGTCTCTATATACTTCTAATAAAAAAAAAAAAGAGCTCTCAACTGACCTCTTTCTTTTTTCTTTTAGTACTGGGGATTGAACTCAGGGTGCTCCTCCAGTGAACCCACTTTATTTATTTTGAGACAGGTCTTGCTAATCTTCCAAGGCTGCCTTTTAACTTGTGATCATCCTACCTCAGCCTTCCAAGTAGTTGGGATCACAGTTGCACACCACTAAGGGCTAATTTGTGTGTGTGTGTGTGTGTGTGTGTGTGTGTGTGTGCGCGCGCACGTGCGCACAAGTTCATGCTGGGATTCTGGGATTGAGCCTCCCCATGCTATGTAAATACTATACTACTGTGCTGTACTACTGAGTTACATTGCCAGGTCCCTGATAGTTCTTAAGGGCTCTCCTTCTATAAAAAAGAGGGAGAAAAAAATTCTTCAAAATTTTACTAAAAGCACATTTATGACATATGAATTGTGTCCATTTCTAAACATAGCACTACAGCACAAATAACTACCACTCTGAATTGTGCAGATTTAGACATCCTTTGTGATCTCTGAGCCTGATAATAAAAGGTGTAAAATAAGGTAGTCATAGCTGCCATATTGTATTCTGAGAATTAAATGAGATAATGAGCAAAAATCACTCCACCTAATATTTAGTGAACTCATTTTAATTTTACTCTCACAAAAGGAATTAAATTAGAATCTTGAATTTATAAAATTGGGTTGATTATTGCAGAATTCAGCATCAGGGAATAGGAACAGGGATGTTTGGGGACAATGTCCTAGTCATCCCTTCTGACTCTGCTGGAAAAGTCTTTTCTGGACTGGCCTGAAACTAGATGTTTGCTGTCTTTTTCATCTGGATGTTAAGATTTTTCAATAGCTACAGAATGTTTTGTCCTACTGTAGTGTAAAATTTTCAACAAAGTGGGGCAAAATAACAGAAAGTTGGAGAAAATCATTGTTTTCTGCTGCTCAAAAACAAAAGTCTAAATTGATTTTAGAATCAACAAGGGCAGAAAAAAAAAAAGAAAGTCTTAAAGAGTAGTAAAATAAAGAAGAATGAGGGAAAATGACCCAGCAGACCAGATGAGCTCAACAGGCTTTCTATAGTAAAGACAAAATTCTGCAATTTCACAGGATCAAAATAAAACTTTATAGTTTCCGTCTTGAAGCCATATGCTCTATTAGAACATTCAGTTGCTTTCTCATTGAGACTAATGCTTTTTTGTTTGTCCAATGAAATCATTTTGTTTTTATGTTGCCAAAATCCAACACTTCAAAGAAATCCTATTAACTTAAGAAACATTTCTTAGGAAATCTGCTAGCAAAGACAAGAAATTGCTCGTAATTTTGATTGCAAGAGAACTTCCTAGAAGGGATATCTGTATTGAGCTTTCTTACCAGCTCTTTGAATTATGGCCACGGAAAGAAAATAAAAAATGTCAACTCTCTGGGATACAATTTGTTTTCCAAGCTTCAGAATTTGCCTTATAGTTTGCACAAGTGGACCGATAGTGTCTTTATTCACTCTACTGCAGGGCAAAATTTTAAAAACATGGTGCTGAATTAGTACATTGCAAATGATGTTTATATCACACTAGCCTTGAGCTTCTTGCTCATTATTGTTTATTAGCATAGCTAAACAAGATATGCGTTTTGTCTTGAAGGCAGCACAGAGATGATGTTCATATTGATGAAGTGCCCACAGTAATCATGGTACAACTTTAGTAAAGGTGCTGAGTCCCAGCATCTGATTATCGGCAAATACTATTTTTAGTTTATAGCATGTGAACCTAAGTCTATCCTCTTAACATCAGATGTTAGAGACACTGGCAATTCTTACAGAAACAAACAGATTTATCCCTTGGCTTTCCTAACAAACAGTAGTACATTCCATTGACAACAACTCTAGTACAAAGTGCTAGCAAATGATAACTATTCTATTATAAATATAAACATCAATAACTCAAAATCTTACTTGACACAATTTGAGTCTTTACTGTTAGGAAACTCAAGGATTGCATTCTAAGAAGCAGCAGGATTTTGTTTACACCAAAGTCGTCTCTCATCCTCAGCTTGCAAATAGGAGGCTGTTTTTCCTTTCCTTATTTGTTCTGCCTCTGTGAATTTTTATTTTCTGGAGCTCTGCTCTGCTGACTTTAGAAAAATCACATATATACTTAGTCCAACCTATGGTAAGGTTAAACCAGGAAATTAATATTTTTCAAGAAAGTTCAACTAAAGTATCAACTCTTCTCATTGGAATAACCTTTAAAATCAAATAAGCAATTTATAAAAGTCAGAAACCACACTCTAAAGACTCAGATTTTCTATCTTTTTTTTAAAATTGAAACTGATCAGAAGCTGGTGGAGGAAAACATTCAAAGGACTCCCTTTATCCAGAAGGATAATGTGTCTTGTCTTTGTGTCAATTCCATCATCCACTTTCCCAAACCTTTATGAAATGATAGAAAATGTCCTTTCCAAAGTGATCTCCAGCACATTCCCTGTGTACCAACTTACCAATAGATCCAACAAAGAGCTTTTGAACAAAGATCCATTTCTTGTTTTGAATTACCCAGAAATGGAAAATACTGCCTTGTAAACATGAGATAGGGTCTGTTTTGTGCTGTTCACTATGTGAGCAATAATGGGTAGCTCTTTTAATACCTTGTGAATTGTGCATTGGTGTGGGTAGACACATAGCAATGAGCACTTGGAAAACAAGCAACAGAGAACTGGGGACCCAGCCTTGCATTATGAAACCTGCTAACTTGACTCTTCCTTTTGTGCTTTATGAATCAGGATCTTTACTTTCTGTTAGAATTCCAGGTACACAATGAAGTTAAATGGAAATGATCGATGAAATGATGATTAGAAATGAACTTCCACTATGCCAAACGTAATTCCACTTTATTCTTTGTCAATCATAGTTGTATCTGAGTAACATCAATTGGACTCTAGCCAGGTACATTCCCCAAACATATGAGCCCATAAAGGACTGTGTTACTTAACAAATTTGTCCCCCTACAAAGATGTTGCAGTCTTAACCCCTAGAACCCCAGAAGATAACCTTATTTTGAAATAAGGTTTTGGCAGAGGGAATCAAGTTAAAATCAGGTCATTAGGGTGGGTCCTAATATAAAATGACTGTTATCCTTATAAAAAGGGGAAATTTGGACACAAAGATGGACACACGTGGATGATAATGGAAAGAACACAGGGAGGAGGAGACTACGTGACTAAAATAATATATCTACAAGTCAGAAAATTCCAGTGTTTGACAGCAAACATCAGAAGACAGAAGAGGCAAGGAAGAATCCTCCTTTACAGCCATAAGAAAGAATATGGCCTGGCCAAAATCTTGATTTTTGACTTCTGGCCTTCAGAAGCATGAGTAAGTAGTATGTATTTGTAGTTTTTAACCATTTAGCTTTTGGTACTTTTTACAACAACCTCAGGAAAATCAGATAGGCAGGAGTCATTGGGTACCTTTCACTTCCTATGTGATCTGTGCCACTAAATCCTGATTAGCAGTGAGTATCTAGAGAACCTCAGAGAAACAAAGAGGTCACAGGAGAAAGACAGTATATATCTTTGGGAGTAGCACAGCACAGAGCCATAGTCCAAGTGGACAGGAGATCTCTAGCCTATCAGTACCAGCTAGAGCATCCATCCCCTCCCCAGAAGGCTGCTGGCTGAGTCATGCATCCTGATTTTTTGTGCTCTGGGAATTAGCAATCTCAGTCTTGCTTAATGCTATGTATTATTTATTACATTTGGGTAATTTCCTAAAGTGTCATAAGACTCATGTTTACCATACACACACACACACACACACACACACACACACACACATTTACAGACAGGAAGAGTGTTGGGGTCGAGATAACTGGGAATTAGAACCAGAAGACTTTTTCTCCAGGACTAGGAAACCACTCATGAGCTATGTTACCGTAGGGAAGATATTTAATGTCTCTGGGCTGGTTCGTCCTTTGTAAGTGGGAGAAATATTCTCTCCAATTTGAGACCTAAATGAAACTATGCATATTAAACCAGTATTGCACTATTTTTTTTAAAGAAGCAGACCCATATGATTCAACGAGCATTAATTTTTAGTGAAAAAGTTTTGGTTCATGTTCTTTGCAAAATGTATGACTTTGTCAGAATTACCTCATCTTGCTAATAAATGGAAGCCATAATGTTGGAGGATTAGTGAGATATATCTGAGAGCAGTTTGGAAACTATGGTGTAAGCAAATAAAATATGAAATGTATCTGTATATAGTTACTACATTAGTATACTCTCAATTTCACTAATGTTGAATATTCACTAACAATTTGATTTCAAAGTAAAAAAAACATACTTTCCTAGTAGAGATAGCAGCATATCTGGAAGGACTTTGGAGATCAGTTAGCACATGTTATGTAGCCTTTAAGGTTATGTAGCTATCTTTGCTCTACCATTTTAAACATGTACAATTTAAGGGATTTCAGATGAATTTTGCTTTTGGTATTAAACTCCCATTAGGTCAAACTTAATGAACATTTAGCAATCTCAGCTCTTTTCAATATTTTTAATTTCCTTTAGAATTTATGTAGTGACTATCAAATAAAGTACACTTGACATCTGGGCTTGTAAAAGAGAACCTTATTTATTGGCATCCAGTGTTTTTGAAGAAAAGCACACACACACACAACACACAACACACACACACACATTAATATGGCAGACTACCTCAATCTCCTCTTCTATCCTTCAATCAAGGGCTTGGGTCTGAGATCTGCATATCTAATAACACTGACACTTTGTAGGCCAATAAATTTATAGCCACCATCTTCATTATTCTAGGGAGATGTGGAAAACACAATGGGACCTTACCTGGTGTTGTGTAGGATTCATCAAATATTCTAAGTACGATGTCCTCACTTTGGCTGGAATACAAGATCAGTGCTTTGCTACAGAAATGTGGGGAATTCAGATGCATGTCAACAGCCAACCATTGTCCTGTTTGTTCCTCATTCCTTGTTAGCCAAAAAGACAGAAAAATTATTGATATATGTCTTCCTAACAATAAGGCATTAATATGTGAGGCAAAACTGATAGAATTTCAAGGGGTAATAGACAAATCTGATATCAAAGGTGGAGACTTTAACACTCTGATGTCACTAAAGGTCAGATCCAGGATGCAGAAAATCAGGAAGTACGTAGTTGACCTGAACTGCATCATTAATTACCATGTGACCTCCCTGTGTCAGCCCACAGCCAACGTTAGACTTGATGAAAAAAAAAAAAAAAGTTTTCCTCCAACATCAGGAACAAGATCCAATCTCATCATTTCTAATCAACATAATATTGGAAATCCTAGCCAGTACAATTAGACAGGAAAAAGAAATAAAAGACTTTTGATTAGAAAAGAAGCAATAAAACTGTCTCTATTTGCAGATGGCAAATATACAGAACACTCTAAAGACTCCACTAGAGGAGGACCGCAAGTTCAAAGCAGCCTTAACACCTTGGTGAGACCCTGAACAACTTAGCAAGACTCCATCTAAACATAAAACACAGAAAGAAGGGCTGGGGATGTGGTTCAGTGATTCAATACCCTTGGGTTCAATCTCTGGTACAAAAAAAGAAGGAAAGAGGCTGGAGTTGTGGCTCAGCGGTTTCAGCGCTTGCCTGGCAAGCATGAGAACCCAGGTTCAAACAAACCCCAGCACCACATACACAACTAAGTGTTGGAGCAACTAGGGTCACGTGAACAACTAAATAAAGTTGTTTCTCTCTTTCTCTGTCTCTCTCACTCTCTCTTAAAAAAAAAAGAAGGAAAAAACCAGCAAAATAAATAAATAAATAAAAGCTGTTAGAACTAACAAACTTTCAGTAAAGTTTCAAAATAGATCATTTATGTACAAAAATCATCAGTGTTTCTATAGAATTATAATAAACTGTCAAAGAAGAAATAAAGACAATGAGCCTAGTTACAATAGCATAAACATTTTAGGAATAAGTTTAACCAAAGAAGTGAAATATCAATACATTGTAAACTTTAAAACATTGCTGAAAGAAATTGAAGAAGATCCAAATAGACAGAAATACATTCTGTGTTCATGGATAAGAATTAACACAGATAAAATGTTCATATAACTCAAAGTGGGTTATGGATTAAATGTAATAAAATTTTTTCACAAATAGAAAAAATAATCCTAAAATTCTTGTGTAACCACGAAAGTCAAATAGCCACAACAATTTCAAGCAAGAACAAAGCTAGAGGCAACACACTCCTTGATTTTAAATTGCATTACAAAGCTACAGTAAGCAAAATTGCATGGCACTACCATAAAAATAGACTCACAGAACAAAGAAATGGAATACAAGCCCCAAAATGGACCCATTCAGTTTTTGACAAAGGCCCCAAGATCATCCAACAGGAAAACATAGTCTCTTTAATAAATGCTGTTAGGGAAACTTAAATATCCACACACAGGAGAATGAAATAGGACCTTTATCTTGCATGAAAATCAAATAAACATGGATTGAAGGCTTGAGCATTAAGACTTAAAATCATAAAATTCCCTGCAAAAGAGAAAAGGCTGATATTTTGGTTTTGGCAATGGTTTTTAATTTTTTTTCAAAAGTACAAGAAAAAAATAATACTATTTCAAACTAAATACATTTTTGTACTAAAAAGAAGTAATTGGTGCAATGAAAAGGCAGTCTACAGAATGGGAACAAATGTTTGCAAACTGTAATTCAACAGGGAATTAGCCCCCCAGATATAAGTAATTCATAGACATCAACAGCAGACAACAAATAACCCAATGAAAAATGGGCAAAGGATCTGAATAGGCATTTTTGATAAAGAAGACTACAAATGGCCAATGGCTACATGAAAAGATGATCAGCATTACCAGTCATCAAGGAAATACAAACCAAAACCAGAGTGAGATGCTATCTTATCTTTGTTAGAATAGCTATTATCAAAAAGTCAAAAAAGATAACAAATATTAGCAAGGATGTAGCCGAATGGGAATCCTTGCACATTGTTCGTGGGAACATAATTAATGCAACCATAAAGAAAACAGCATGGAAGTTCCTCAAAAAATTAAAAATAGAACTTCCATATGATCCAGCAATCTACATCTGGGCACATATCCAAAGGAAATGAAATCAGCCTGTCAGAGAGAAATCTGTACCCTTATGTTTATTGCAACCATATTCACAGCAGCCAAGACATGAACACAAACCAAGCATTCATTGACAGATGCCTTGATTAAGAAAATGTGCTGTATATATATATGCACAATGGAACAGTGTTCAACCTTAAGAAAGAGGAACATGCTGTCACTTGTGACAATATGGATGGGCCTGGAAGACATTATGCTAAGTAAAATAAGCAAGGCAGAGAATGACAAATAATGCATTATCTCGTTTGCATGTAAAATCTAAAAGAAAAGTGGACCTCGTAGTAACAGAGTACGATGGCGCTTACTGTGGACTAGGGGTGGGGAATTGGTGGTCAAAGAGTACAAATTTGGGGGGCTGGAGCAGTGGCTTGGTGGTTATGGCGCTTGCCTGGCATGAGCGAGTACACGGGTTCAAACCCCAGCACCCATGTACACAACTAAGTGTCAGAGCAACGAAAGCCATGTGAAAAACTCAATAAAAGTTGATTGTCTCTATCTCTGTCTCTGTCTCTCTCTCTCTTTCTCTCTGTCTCACTGTCCTTCTCTCTAAAAAAAGAGTACAAATTTTCAGCTGTAGGATGAATAAGTTCAGGTGGCCTAAGGTACATCATGGTGGCTAAAATTAATGAGACTCTATTGCATTCTTAAAATTTGCTGAGAATGTAGAACTTGAGTGTTCTCGGCGCATGCTCACTCACACCCAAACACATGAACACATAGATTAACTATGTGAAATAATATATCTGTCAGTCAGCTTGGTTGTGGTAATCATGCCACAATGCATACGTATATCAAGACACTGAACTGTCCATCTTAAATTAACCCAATTTTTATTTGATATTCACACCTTGATAAAACTGGTAGGGGTAGGGAGAGGCGAAAATAGCAAGAAAAGATCACAGGTCTTTCTGAGGATCAGCTTATACCCAGACAAAAGCTAATGGCTTACAGATTCTTGAAATTATGTTACTGTTGTGGCTTCAATTTGTTAAATTAACTTAACGAGGCTTAGTCATGTGTGTGGATTTTCATAGCAATCATACGTATCCTCAGTGTCTGCCAACATGGGTGTAACCAGGGGGGATAATTTGCTTATGATTTGAAATGATGAGGTCATTTCCTTCACTCTGAAATATTCATTAAATGGAATTACTGCACTGAGCAGCAGATATTATTAAAAACTCATAATATATACCTAATACCTGACACTGGATTTCAGAGACTAAAAGACGAAAAGGTTCAATTAAATGTAAGTTAGATAAAGGCTTGGGGACTCGAAGAAGCCACAAACAAGATGATTGCCATGTTTGGGAAATTATATAGTTGGAATTTTGCTTGACCTTGGCTGATCCATATATTATATGAAAAGAGAGCCTGAAACTGCAGGAAATTACTTGGCTACATATTTGAGAATTTTATCCTGTCCTTTGTCAGTGCTCACTTGTCCTGAGTCCCCATCCTGGAGGGAGCTGGCAACATTCTGCTCTTCACACTGTGAACTCAGGCGTCATTGCCCACCCCTACCCCAGACCCCTCGATGTGCCTGAGTCATCCCTCAGAAAGCAGAGAGTGCCTTGTACTGAAGCAAGGAACTGTCCTTAATACAACACACTCTCAATGACTCTATCTTTTTTTTTTTTTTTTAAAGAAAGTGGGGCAGCGAGAGAGACAGAGAGAAAGAGAGAAGCAATTTTATTTAGTTTTCCATGCAGGTTTTGTTGCCTCAAGACTTTGTTGTATACGTGGTGCTGGGGTTTGAACTCGCGTCCTCATGCATGCCAGGCAAGCGCTGTAACTGCTGAGCCACCACTCCAGCCCCTATCTATCTTTTTTTTTTTGAGAGAGAGAGATAGAGAGAGAGAGGGACAGTGAGAGAGAGAGAGAGAGAGAGAGAGACAGAGAATTTTTATTTTATTTAGTTTTCCATGTGGCCTTCATTGCTCCTAGACTTCATTGTGTACATGGTGCTGGGGATTGAACTCGCGTTCTCGTGCATGCCAGGCAAGCACTGTAACCACGTAGCCACTGCTCCAGCCCCTCAATGATTCTATCTTAAAAAGACAAATACTCTTTGGAGAAGACACGTTGGCCTGAAGTGATCTCAATCAGAGCAATTTGAGATTAGTATTGAAGAATTTTTAAAAAGGAAGAAAAGACAGTCTTGGGCAATGTCCTCAAAGTTGGGAGTGTATAGTTGCTACTTTCAGACACCAAAACCAAATCTGATCATTCTTTGATATTCATGGGGAATTGGTTCCAGAATCCCCAGAAAATACCAAAATCTGTAGGTGCTTAAGCTCCTAGCATAAAACTTGTGATATCTTCTTGTATTCTTTATTTCATCTCTAGATTACTTATAATACTTGATGCAATGTAAGTGCTACATAAATAGTTGTTGTGCTGTATTGTTTAGGGGGTTAACAACAACAACAAAAGGTATGTACATGTTCAGTACTAATGTCATTTTTAAAAAATATTTTTAATCTGGCTGGGTGCATGGACAGGTGTCTGTAATCCCAGATACTTGGGAAGCTGCTGCAAGAGGATCTCAAGTTCGAGGTCAGCTTCAGCAACTTAGTGAGATCTTGTCTCAAGACAATAAAGAATAGGGACTGGGGATGTAGCTCTGTGGTAGAGAGCCCCTGAGTTCAATTTCCAGTACCAAAATTTTTTTCCTATAATTTTTAGGAATCCATGAAACTGAATAGTATGGGTATTTCAAATACTGTTATACAAAAACATGACATTTTTGTGACATTATGGAGAAAATGAAGAATCTGATATTAGAGACACTTGTGAAGAGTTTGAAAAATCATTTCGTGTTCCTCTTAAAAGTAATAGCCATATGGCCCAACAACTGAATTTTTGGGGTGTGTGTTCCAGAGAAATAAAAATACATTTTTCTTCATAAAAATTTATAATCACAGAGAAACTTGTATACAAATGTTTTATTCATGGTAGCCCCAAACTCAAAATTGCCACAATGTCCTTCAAGGGGCAAATGGATAACCACCTGTGATGCATCTACCTATGGAGTACTATACAGCAATAAAAAGAAACAAAGTATTGACATAAACAACAACTTGATAAACCCTGAGAAAATTATGCAGAGTGAAAAAAAACCCTATCTTGAAAGATTTTATACAGTGTGATGCCACTTCTATATCATTTGTGAAATGAAATTGTACAAGTGGAGAACAGATTAGCCATTGCCAGGGAAGGGTGGGAGCCCAAGGGTTAGGGTGGCTAAAGATCTAACACAAGGAGAGAGGTGTGGTGGTGGTAGAGTTGACAATCTTGCTTGTGCTGATGGCCACATGCAGCTATACATGTGATGGAACTGCATAGTGTTACGTAACATACAACACATGACTTGTATACACATATAGCACATGCACCCACAACAGACAGCATATGTAACATCAATACACACAACATATACATAACACATAGCGTTCATACATGCAACACATACAAACACATAACACACAAAATACACACAAATGGTGGGTTCTGTGCTAAGTTGCTTAAGTTGTTACTGGTGGGGAAGGTGAGGAGGGTGTGCAGGACTACACTATAACCTCTTTTCACCTACCTCTGAATTAATATTTGTTGCAAAAAATAAAAATAAAAATCACATCATGAAAATGAGAGTGGAGGAAAAGCGGTAATGAAATGTAGTAGAGAATGATATTTCGCATAAATATGAGGCTTTAAACATGCATCTGTAATGTAACTAATGATTAAAATATGACCAGCAATAATTTGACTGTTTATTCACATTTATGAAAGTCATGTCTTTTAAAAATACCTTTTCAGTCTGTACATATAAATGATTAAGGCCTCTCCTTGGTGCCCACAGTTTCCTTGGTATAATCCTGTCAATACAGGGAAAGAAAAAAGCCCGTCTAGACTTCTCTTCCTACCAGCTGCTATTTCTTGGTGTCAGAATAACAGGATTATTCATTTCTTCCTTTGTTCCTTTGCTCATTCATTCAAATCCTCTTATCTCACCTATGTGTTCACGTTCTCATTCCTTCAACAAACACTGACCTTCCACTTAGCACTGATCACTGAGGGCAGGGTGCTGAGCAAACAGAGTGAACCAGGCAGACAAGATCCACGCCTTTTGGATTTTCTTGCTGTGAGAGCTAAATAATGAAATAAAAACACCAATTACAAAGGTAAGTAATCCAGTGAGGAATATTGGAAAATTATGATTGTTGCAATGAAAAAGAGAACTAAGATAGGAGCATGGCAGGCAGAGAGGGCAGAAGTTACTTCCAGTAAGGTGGTCAGGGAGACTCTCTGTGGATGACATGATGAGGCTGAGGACAAAGACTAAAAGGGAAAATAGCATTCCAGGCAGAAGAGTAGCACATGCAAAGGTCCTGTGTCAGGAAACTTGAATATTTTGGGAAGCCAGAGCTTGGGTTGCAGGAGTGGGCATGAAAAAACCCAACCTCACCAATAGCATCTGGAGACTGTGATAGGGTTAGCCATCGTTAAGGTGCTTGCTGTGTTGATTCCTACATGATTCAGAACCACTTCCTGAATTTTAAGAAAACCGGAAGAACATTTTAAAGCTCAGATTTTAATCTGTTGAGGGTATTTATTTGACTCTGAAGTTCCCCCAAAGCATAAGCTTCTCTTTGGTCTAGTTCAGAGTTGAAAAGTGGAAAATCATATCAAAGCTGGTTCCAACACTGCCAAGCTCACTCTTGGTGGCCACCTAAGTGAAATACTAAATGTGCTGTGGTCTCTCCAGCACAACAAAGAATGTAAACCCTCCTGTAATCTCCTCCCCATGCTTTTCAAATCCTTGACCTGGCAGGGTAACAGCAAGGACCGTTCTGGACCATGGGGGGATTTTCCTGTGCCCTGCTATAAGCACGCATACTCAGGCTTCCCAGGGTCTTCCTTGCACTCTTTGTAGTCTATTTCTGTGCAGTGTTTGTACTTTGCACATTGATTGTGGAGGGAGGGGACTAGGGAGGAGAACAGTGGAATCTCAGAGGTGCTTGGATGGGCCTCCAATTCTGACCCAAGATCTCTCCTTTCTCCACAACCCCCACATTACCGTTGCTTTCCCACCGACTCTTATGTCTGTCCTCTTCCACCGTACTCACTGTCATCTTCCAGTTGAAATTGTAGCTATTCCTTACTCAGACCATGGCACATTTCAAAGAGGACACATTTCCCCTGCTTAACACAGTTCAGTGCTTTCTCATGTTTCTTACTGTTCTTCGGCTAAGTCAATCTCCTCACTATGCACAATTGCTGAGGGATGCCAGCATGGGTTGCCAGCTTGTCTCCCTCATTCAGCTGCCCCTGGTCTTTGCGCCAGCCACACCATCTCCTGTCTTTGGGCCTTTGCATCTTTTACCTGGAACACCCACACTGAACCAAACATCTTGGAGCCACTTAATTCTGCGTATCTGTAAAAGTTCAGCTCCAAGTTCCACTTTCCAAGGGAACTCTCCTGAACAACCCACCCTTCCCCTCATGGAGAAATAATGATTGGTTTAATATTTATCTCTGCAGAAGTGAAAACTCCATGGGAACAAGATTTTATTTAGAATTATTCTCCACCACGTCCTTGGGGTGCAAGATATTGGAAAGTTCACAGCAGAAACACAAAGAAATATGTGTTGAGTGAGTAAATAATTAAGGAATTGGAGAGTGTGGGATCTTGGGTCTTTTTTCTCTCTCTTACTCTCTATGACCAGTATGATAAGCAACCAACTAGATAAGAAATGGAACAAAAAGTCACAGTGTAGTGATGGCAAGATTTGGAAAAGATCCATAAATGTGTAGTGGATGTAGGTCTACTAAAGCCCCTAGCATCTGACCCTTGTTTGAATGCAATGTAAATCTGACATGTGTCAATGGTTTGGCCCTTGAGGGTTCCGGTTTTTCTAAACTACTGTATCTGAGGGCAGCATTTCCGAATTGTTGGACTGTATATAGATCACTACTCTCATGACCTGCTGTTAGCATTTATTTGTAGGCTGGTGGGTCAGGTCTTATTTATGGAAGGGGTAGGGCTGGGCCAGCTATACTGAGGGCCCCATCGTAGGCAACTCAGTGGCTGAGACCAGCTTGGAAGTGCCTAAGCCTGGAAAGCTCATGCTCCTCCATACCAGTTTGGAATTATTGAGAGAGGCTAAATTAAGCTTCTTCATTCTCAAGGAATAAACATGTTGAGCTACCTTAGGTCAAAGGGGGAAATTTGTGTCTCTAAATCTGAGACCATATCTGATAAAGCAGCAAAACCAAGCATACAACAACCAAGGTGTCCTCTCTTTGGGCATCTCATTTATTCTCTTTTATCTTAATGACCTTGCTGGGTATAAGATGTGGCACTATTGCTTCCATTCAAGAGACTCTCCAAGATTAGCTGGGAATCTGAGCCTGATCCTGGAGTCTCAGAACTGGACCCTGACTTGTCCAGTTCAGTGGGCCCAAAGAACCTAGGGAGCAGAGATAATCATGAAATAAAAATATAAAGCTGTTGAGCTCCACCCATGGGTTCTAGTGGGGTTTATAGGCTAGTGGCAAGCAATGCGAACATCCCAAGAGGCTCCTAGAATTTTACCTCCACCTTTGGAATGAAGGGTCAGAACTGAATGATTAATAGGAGCAGGAATAGGAAACTCCAAGTGAGGAACACAGTTTTACATAAATCACCATCTGGTTTGTTTTATTATCTATGGTACAAGACTGGAAGTCCTTGTGGTAAGAAACTACGTGGTCTGTTGTTCTGATAAATGCTTAATATTCTCCTGGGGCTCAAGAATAAGTGACAATGACATCATCCCCACAACTTTTTCATTACTGACGCTAGTGTGGAAGCTATATTCTTCATGTTTTAAGTAATCCCCCAATAATCAAAACAAGGTACAACCTAGTTGGAAAGCCATTTGTTTTGCTGCTGGTGAATATGCTGCAAGATGGAGAAATGGGGCATAATGAGAGCAACTCGTGTGTGCTTTTTGTAGAGAACAGCCTGCCTCCTCCATCTCTCCTTCTGCTTTCTGTGCCTGTAAGTTAGAGTTTATGCACCTAACACAGGTTGTGGCCACATGCATTTCTTCAATTGAAGGTGACCCTAGCTCAGTCCTTAATCCAGAGAGGTAGTAGGGAGATATCTAGAGTCTAACAAAGTCTGAATTTCCAATACCTCAAAGTTATAGCATCAGACGATGGTGAGGCTGAGACTCAGGTAGTCAAGGATCAAATGTTTTCTCTCACATGCAGAAGCTAAAGAGAAAAAGAATTTTAAAAATTGGGGGGGGGGAATCTCATGAAAACGAAGGAGATTGATAGAGTAGAAGTGGGAAACCAAGTTAGAAGGAGGAGAAGAGGGAAAGGGGAAGAATGAATTATGGTAGGTGCACATTTGACTATACCACAATGCCTTCCAATTTTATACACAGCCACTGAGTGCATCAAATAAAAAAGTAAAAATGAAAGACCAGTAGAGCAGAGAAAGGGGATAAGGGGAGGGAAGAGGATAATACTGGGAATATAAATGAGGAAAACTGTTACACTTCTTTATGAATATGGCAAAATGAATGTCACTATTATGTATATTTCAAATGTAGTGAAAAATAAATTAAAAAAAAAAAGAACATGGAAAAGCTGGTCTGACATTTAAAGCTGGAGGTAAGAGACTTTCTGGTTCACACCAGTGTGTGGACCATGATCTACACCAGGTCCCCTTTGTTCCAACAACAGTCCCTCAAGGTCAGTGTCAAACTCAAACTACAAAGCAGTAGGGAACCGCTGTACCATTTAATACAAGATGTTCTAACATAGGTATTTCTTGCAGTGGTTTGAGGAGGGAATTCAACAACGTGCAAACTGGAGGCAGAGTGTTGATGTTCTGTAGCCCAAAAAGAACAAACAATTTTGACTTAACCCTTTAAACAAACAAAAGACCAGGCAAGGCTTACTTCTTCACAGGACCAGAGGGGCTTCTGGTGAGATCCGTGAGAGTAGCAGAAGCCACACAGTCCTGAGATGAACAGGAAGGGGCCATGCTGTGGTGTGAATTGCTGTGGAGTTATATTCCTGAGGCTCCGTAAGGAGGCACCATGTTTCCTGGAACAGCAGTCCCCAAGATGACCCAGAAGAAATGGATATAATCAATACCCTCTTTGACAAGGATGGGACCCTCCCCTCCACTCACACATTTTTCCCTAACTCAGCAAGAAAGAGTGGATATTTCCAGTCTCTGATGGCAATCTGAGCTGAAGTATCAACAAAGGTAAATGATGACTAATTTGTTAGTTTTCATATTACCTTTGGAGACAGTTCTAGGATTTACAAGCTACTTGTCCAAAATTATGTTTTAAAGTAAATATACTCTGGTTCTGATGCACCTCATGGGTAAATTTCAGAAATTTCTCTCAATTATCCTTCATAATGGAGATAAATATACTACAGAAAAAAGCATAGCAGAAAAGTAAAAAGTAACAGGGCTAGATTACCTCTGAAGGAATGTGGGTCCATTATTCCTTCAGATTCACATGGACAAATAAGGGTTGATATTGCTCCGATATTTTGTTCATTTATTCACCAGTAGCTGTTGATAAGTGTCCAATTAACATCATTTGCTCAAATCATATGTCCTTTTTCAAAGACTTCAATCATCTCCTCTTTGGGGATCTCTTACCTGTTTAAAGAATACTAATGAACCAGAAATTAGTTTTGGGCATATGATTATCTTTCAGATGTCCTCTTATTCATTTTCCCATAAGGTCTCACTCTCTGTTGTCTGCTAATATCCTCTAATGAGGACCAAACCCATCAATTAGGTCACCATCTGAGCCCAGGAGAGCTAGTGATTCTACTGGGCATCAACTTGTAGATAGATGTTTGCCACAATGTACTCTAGCACCAAGTGCAACAATGTGAGTTGGCCTCAACATTTTTCTTTATGTCCCCTATATTTTGATTTTCAACTTTGCTGTAGAAACTTAAAACCTAGAGAAACCCTAGAGGTGGAAACAGCTCCATCCATGACTATAAATATGCTAACCCCTGGGATTTCTAAGGAAATACACATTCACAGTGAAGGCCCCAAGTCTGAATTGCCCCTTAGGAATGTGGAAACACAGCCCTGTCTTCAAATATTGTAATAATAAGAACCTTTCCTGGAATCTTAGATGTTAAGACCCCAGCAATGTATTTTCCTGAAATGCCAAATATATAGAGACTCTGCTGCCAGGACAAGCCCTCATGACCCCATGGCTCCAAGTTCTTTTTCCACAATTCAGTTTCCTGACGCCTGCCTGAAGTCCAGAGGAAAAAAATGGATATTGTCCCCTTCTAATTAGACAAAATCCTGGACATAAATAGACTCTGGAAAATGAGAATCTGCTGCTTTGTCCAGTCTGCCACTAGGATCCTTCCTATAACACTAAGGTAAGGAAAAAACAAGTCATCTGTTCTTTACCTTGGGATATTGTGAAATAATGCCACTTTAAATAGAGCATTGTTGAGCTTACACTACGGAAAGAAAATGATTGTATTTCTCCTATTCCAATACACACCCTTAACCCCTGACACACTTATTCGTATTCCCAAAATTGGGATGCATCTTACAATCAGAGTTTGCATCTAATGTCATGTTCCTTCCTCTCAAAACAAACAGTAATTTTGATTGTTTGAAACAAACAAAAAGAAAGTTCTACTAAGTTGATTCATTATCTGCCATACAACAGTGTCTGAATTGTGAAAATGTGCCATGTGTTTCCACAATGAAATTAACGTAAACATAAATATGTTCAATAACTAAAAGAGGTCATTCTAATGGGTTGTATCATAGGCTTTCAGTTATTCCTAGAGAATGGAATGATTCTGGCCTTGTTCAGTCTCTTTCTTTTATTTTTGTTTTGTTTTTCTTCTTTCAAGAAGTCCATGTATTTCTTCACTCATGTTGGTATTTACTATATGGTCACATCATGTTTCAAAGCCCTTGTTACTATTTGCAAAAGGTCTTTATTCTTTGGACAGGGATTTGCTTCCTCCTAATGCTTTGCAGTGCTTCCTGTGGATATATCTAGAATCTCCTTCTTGGATCTGAAGGCCCTACACTTTTGAAATGGTTTTTATCATGATCATAGCTATGAATGAAGCATTTTGATGTCATTTGACATGAAAAGGCACAAAATGGCCAGACCCTGGGCAGGAAGGAGGCTGTCATTTTATTCCCCATGTAAGTCCATCTTCTATTTCTTCTTTCCCTTGCTGCTGCCCCAAACCATTCCAGGGCTGTACAGCTGCTCTGGAGATTTTTCTTTAAGTGGATTAGTCACGTTATTTTGCATTTATATGAAATTACATTGTATTTGTCACTGTGGTGGACATCATGGAGATCATCAGGATGACCCTTGCTTGGCATAAGATTTTGTTGTGTGTATGTTTTCCTTTTTTTGCAGAGATATTAGATATAAAGAACATGTCACATGCACCTGAGTTCTTAGGTGTGAAAGTTGGCCCCAAAATGGAGCTGCTCCCATCAGACTCTGGAAAAAATGGACCCAAGAGGTCATCAAGGGACAGTCTTCACGCATAATTTTCCTGATAACAGGAATTAGCACAAACGACTCTGTGAGTCCTGACTACAACTTTGCAAGTGTGCTTATTACACCACAACTTTTCAGCCAAGTTTTTTTTTTTTTCTATGAATTCATCTCCCTAAAATAGCCGGTCCTGCCAACAACACACGTAGACTCCTGTGATGAGCTTCTATGGCCAAAGACTTTTGCTCCATAACAGCTTATGTGGTCTTCTCCTCTTTGCCTGTAAACGCTTCCTCTTGTGATAACCTTATGCTTATGATCTGTCCTAGCATGCACAACTCAGATTTGTAAACCCTGAACTCATTCCCTATTAAAATCATTGTTCTTTACAGAATTCTCTATTTGTTACTTAGGTTAATATAGGGCATAACAGAAAAATGAAAGATGAAGCTGTGGTTCTCCTAACACTAATTGGTGCCTTGTGCTTTGCTAAACCAGGTGCTCATCCCTTGCTGTTGGATGTGTTGGCAGCTCATAGCTAATGCAGCTTACTTTTCCAGAGAACCGCCTTTGGCCAGTGGTTACCTCTTATCCTGAAATACCTGGCAGGTTATATAGTCAGTGAGCATCTGAGACAGAAACACAAAGGTTTTGTTCTCTTTCCTTGAGGTGGATCAATGCTGCAGCACTGTCTCTCTCTCTCTGTGGGATCAGGCTGAGACTAAACCCCAGCCAACACCACAACTTTGCCTGGATCTTTCCCCTGTCCTGCCTCCATTCTCTCCTGTCCCTTCTAGGAACACTCCTTCAGTAATACCTTAGGGAAGAATTCTTACCCGAGGTTCTGCATTTAGAGAATCACCTTATAAAAAATGCTTTATCTCCTTAAAGATGAGAGGGAAGACGTGCGAGATGATTAATTGTGGGTGTCAACTTGACTAGATTGAGGGATGCCTAGACAACTGGTTAAGCACCCTTGTGGTGTGTCTGTGAGGGAGCTTCCAGAGAGGGTTGACATGTGGGTCCACAACCTATTTAGGAAGCCATGCTCTGAATGCAAACAGTACCTTCCAATCAGCTGTGGGTGGGGAACACAACATAAAACACAAGAATAGGGAAACTCATTCTCTTCCTCTCTGGGTCTTCCTTCCTAAGTGCATGTGTTTTCTGCTGTTGTTGTTCCTGCTGCTGCTGCTGCTGCCCTGGGGCCTCAGACTATAGGTTCTTCAGCCTTTGGACCCAAATTTACACTAGTGGTTAAACCTCTGGCCTAGCCCTGGAGACTCGCATTCTGAAGTTCCCAACTTCTTGACCGAGTGGCTACTGTATCGCCAGTTTGTAGATGACCACTGTGGAACTTTTCAGTTTCCATGATTGTGTGATACAATTTAATCAATCTCCTTTTATATGAATATATATTTATTGATTCTCAGATTATTCTTCAGGAAAGGATATAAGGTACAAAAAGTAGGACCATGTTCTAAGCATCGTTATGGAAAAAAACAAAATACCATCCCTATGAGAGCTTCCTGCCTTCATTAATGCCACCCCTGATCTCCTTCTGTCACAAACACCACACAGCAAGAAGCCCAAACCTAGACCAAGGAAAAGGAGTACAAGTTGCAAGAGTAGCACAATCTAAACATTTATATCACTTGTAGGGGTGAAACAGAAAAGAATCAAGAGACTGGGGTGTGGGCAACGTAGGGGCCATTCTGATTTAAGAACAAATGCATATCGTATTGTTACTTTATATGCTTTTATGATTATATAATAACAACTCCTTAATAAAAAAAATTTTTTTAAAGTGTAGCCCTTCCTCTGAGGGGTGGAATCAGAAGCTTGATCCATATCCAGAGGATGAGGCCATCTCAGGATGAATTGAATAGGAGTTTAGCATCAAAGGGCTCAGTCAGAGGGGAAAGACCTTCAAGATTCATGGACACAGTGACTCTAGAGTGAGATAAGCCCAGGGATGTATGCCAAATGATTTTAGAAATTCATGTCCAAAGAGAGATAGAAGAGAGCATCCTTTCCTGCACTCTAGTCTTTTTTATATGAGTAATTATCAGTTAAAGCAGAATATACATTAAAATAGCTTTCATATATAATTTAACTGTTTACTCTCAAATATTTTGTGACATAAATATACAGAGAGACAACTGGACCCCAAGAAATTGGAGTTTGACTTCATTTCTAATAACAATTTATTCTTATTTCACATTTATTCGTTTTTATTGGTTCTTTTTAGTTGTACGTGATAGTAAATTCATTTTTCATAATTGTAAAACCATGGAATATAATTTGTTTTAATTCAGTCTCCTATATGACCTGTTTCCCTCCCTTCTTCTCATCCCCTGTTCCCTTCCTTCTGCTTTACTGATCTTTTTGCTATTTGCTTAGAGTATTTTTTTTTAATTAATGTCCTAAGGATATACATGATGGTAAAATTCACTGTGGTGTATCCATACATGTATAAAGGAATGTCAGGTCAGATTCATCCCATTATCTTTCCCTATTCTATCCCTCTTCCCTTCATCTACTCCACTGATATTTCTTCTGTCATTTTTTTTTATCACTCCTGCACCTTATTTTGTATTAGCTTCTGCATATCAGAGAAGATATTTGATCTTTGACTTTTGGGGATAGGCTTACTTCACTTAGCGTGATAATCTCCAATTCCATCAATTTAACAACAAATGTCATAAAGACCTTCTTTATGAATGAGAAATAGTCCCTTGTGTATATATACCACATTTTCTTTATCCATTCATTGGTTGAAGGACACTTAGGAAGGCTCCATAACTTGGCTCTTCCTAATTGTGCTGGTATAAACATTGATGTGGCTGAATAACTATAGCATGCTGATTTTAAATCCTTTAGATATATACTGAGAAGTGGGATAGCTGGGGTCATACGGTAATTCTGTCCCTAGGTTTTTTTTTTTGAGGAACCTCCATACTGATTACCAGAGTGGTTGCACCAATTTGCAGTCCCACCAACAATAAATGGAACTCTAGTCTTAATAGGGATGAATTTTGTGCTTTGAAATGAGGGTTTGGACGAAGTCTTACCCTGGCTGCACTGATATGGCAGCCACAGTGGTTTAAATCCACCCTCAAGGCATACCAGGTTTGAAGCACGAAAGCTGGAATAATGCCCAGACTCTAGTGACCCAAGAGACCTCCAGATAACTGACAGATATCAAGGCAGTCTGAGAATGAAAAAAAAAAAAATCCTAAAGTCCAGGATTCTGAGCTGGCTTGTTGCCCAAGCTGAGATGTGTTGCACCAGGCTCCTTTGGTATGCAAGTTGACATTTCAAGGTATGACACTTGATCTCAAAACAATAATAGTCAGTAGCAGCAAACTGTATCAGTTGGCTTCATTGCAGAAAACAATATAAATATATATATATATATAATACATACACATATGTAATATATATATACATACATATAAACATATATATATAATACATACACATATGTAATATATATATACATACATATAAACATATATATTCTTTTAGGCATAACTAGTCTCTCAAGTCCTAAAGGCATAATTTATCCTAGTATTCTAAACTGTAAGATGTGTCAGACACATCTTTGTGAGTTTCTCCATGCTTTCTTTTCTTAACAAAAGATGAATGGATGGATGGATGAAGGTAGGGAAAAACAGAACTGGAGCCTGAAAGGATGGATTCATATGGATAGGAGGGCTAATGAATAGGTGGGTAAATAGAGGAAAACATGTGGAGTGATGGGAGGTGTACTTTTTTATGTAGTGGAGGACAAATGGTATCAATGCCTCATAGGGAAAGCATTCCGGAGAATGAAATCAACATAGGAAAAAAGCAGAGATGAGAGAGAGGGTCAAATACCTGAAGGCATCAAATAAACTACTGAGTGCATTCTAAAATGGTGGCAATAAATTTAAACCAAAGTCACTATCAGAATTTGCTCCAGGGCTAGAATAGTCCGTGAATGCCCAGTGTGTCTGCCTGGGTATATACCTGGAAATCTGTCTACCTAGGCAAGGAGATTTTATTTCCCATTATCTTAGTCTTCCATGTGTCAAGTTGAGGGATTTGGATTTATTTATTTATATTATTATTTTATTATTATTATTATTATTATTATTATTATTATTTGCAATGCTGTGGATAGAACCCAGGGTCTCATGCACGCTAGGTAGAGGGAACTGAATTTAATATATTAATATTTTTAAAATTGAATTTAATATATTAAATGATATATAGTCCTTTGAGTTGAGTTTTATTCACTATTCTCTCATTACTCTTAAAATTTAGGTTTCTGTTCTGATTTAAGTTTATTATAAATTGATTCAATCTGTAGCCAATCATCTTAAATTCCTACCTTTTGGCAATTTATTTACATTTATTAAAGATGTCCATATACAGATGAAATAATGATTATATAATGATGAATAATATTGAAGACTTTTAATTTGTGGGTTTTGTCTCAAAAAGAATACTCCTTCTGGACTAATACATGGAGAGCTTGGAAGTCCTCACTCCTGTCATTAAGAAAAAAGATGAACTAAAAATCAACTCCCTTCTTAGAATCATCTGGCATTTTTGTCACAGGACTACTACCCCCCAAGATCAGCAAGCACAAAAAGTCAGAGTTCACTGGGAGGTTAAATTGCTGCTGGAGCCAGAGCTTGGTAAGAAAATGTGAAGGGCAATTAACTAATTGCTGGAGACTGTTTTCTCACAGAGGTCCACTCTTAATGGGACCCACATTTCCATGGCTTGTTATCTCCAGGAGCCCCACAGGTTCTCAGTATGGAGATCAGAGAAAATTTCCTGTGCTTCCATAAGGGGAATAGAAAAGTAACCAACTTGAAATATGCCCAGAGCATTCTTTTTTCTTTAACAAAGTCCTCCCTTGCAAAGAAACTATTTTACTAGAGCCTATTCAACATGGGTTAAGGGGAATACCCAACTTCACCACCTTCTGAACTTACTATCCCATGGGAGGAGAGAAAATTCTGAGCAGCATTTGTGCAGGTCACAACCCAGGGACACAGACTCATTAAAACACTGAGATCTAATCATGGGATTACGGAATGCTTCTTCTCCCCCGGTAGGTTAGCACCCCATCAGTTGGGCTCTAGTGTAGTAATATGGTATTACAACAGAACAAGCAATACATATGAGGACATTTTTCCAAAAAATATGTGTAGGGAAAACAAAAGACAACAGGGGAAATAAAAACAAAGTCTCAAAAGGGTATTTTAGCTTCTGGCATTCATAACTACAGCAAACATAAATATAGCCTAATGTCTAGCCAGATAAATAAGCAAAAGCAACAACAAAAATAACCACACTAAACTGAAGTTGATCAAATTATGCCGTGTGTATGTACGAATGTCTCACAATTACATTACACTTTATATAGGAATATAATGTACAAATTTAAAACAAATAATAAATAGAAGGAAGCTCTTAGAATAGAAACAGGGTCACTGAGGGCAGGAAGGAAAGGAGAAGTAATGGGGATTGAAATTAAGCAATCTATATTATATGCACTTAACTAATACATCAAAATGAACCACACTATTAAGTAGCGATATAATGGACTAATAAAAGCATTTTTAATAAACTCTCACACTAATGACCTATTTATTTCCATTCGTTTTGCTGAATACATCATGTTCACTCTTAATCACAAAGCATACCAAAAGACAAAACAAGAGAACACTGAAGAGACAGCAAGCACCAGAACCAGACTCTAGATAGCAGAGATTTTGGAATTATTAGGCCTAGAATATTTTTTTTAAAGATTTAGGGACAGTGTGAGAGAGGAGAAAGACAGAGAGAAACAATTTCTATTCAGTTTTTCATGTGGCCTTTGTTGCTCCAACACTTTGTTGTGCATGTGGTGCTGGATTACGAACCTGCATATTCTTGCATGCCAGGCAAGTGCTGTAACTGCTGAGTTACTGCTCTAGTTCTTAGTCCTAGAATTTAAATTAATACAATAATATATTAAGCACTTTGATGAAAAGTGGACAACATGCAAAAAATGGATAATATAAGCAGAGAGAAATTCTAAGAATTGAAAATAAATGCCAGAAATAAAAAAAACTAAACACTGTGCAATGGTTTGAATGTGCTCCCCAAATTTTATGTGTGGGAAACCCAATTCTAAACATCATATGTTAGTGGTATTTGAGAGAGATTTTGGGGGATGTAGTTTTATCATAAGGGTTCTTCCCTCATGAATGGAGATTCATAGCTGAACGGACTATTGGGAGGTGGCAGACAATGTAGGAGGTGGACCCCAGTTGGAGGTAGTAAGTCCCTAGCCTCTCTCTTTCTTTCTGTTTCTAGGCAAAATTGAGGTGAGCAGCTTTGCTTTTCCCTTCCCATGATGCCCTTTCTCACCACAGGCTGCAAAACAACGAAGCCAGATAACAATGGACTAAAATCTGTGAAACTATGAACCAAAATAAATTTTCTTCCCCTAAGTTGATTATCTCAAGTATTTTGCCACAATAACAGAATTTAGTAACACACAGATGAAAAAAAAAATCAAAAGTGACACTTTCCAAATTGAGAAACAGAGAATAATAATAATAAAATATCCAAGAACTGAGGGACAATTTCAAAGGACTTAGCATGCATATATATATAAAATGGAAATATCAGAGGGAGAAACAATGAGAAAAAGGAAGAGAAGAAATATGTGAAGTAACAATTTTCACAACTAATGACATGCCAGATGCAGATCCAGAAAGCTCACAGAATAAGAAGCAGGGCAAACACCCCCAACACTATACTTTGGCATATCATATTCAAACTGTTTAAAATGAAACAGAAAGAGAAAAGCCAAAGGGGAGAAAATCTACCTTATCTACAGGTACAAAGAAAAGAATTGCATCAGATTTCATTTTGGAAACCGTTCAAACAAGAAGGAATATTGAAAGTGTTTAAGGAAGAAAACCCCACCAATCTAGAATTCCATAGAGAAATTATCTTCAAGAAGTCAAAGTCTAAGAGAGTCAATCATATGATGTTGACCTTGTATCCTGTGACCTCACTGTACTCAGTTTTGTTTGTTTTATGATTCTTTTGCCTTTACTCTGAAAAGCATCACCATCTGTGGACCAAGACAATTTTATTTCTTCCTTTCCAATCTGAATGCCTTTTATTTCATTTTTTCATCTTATTTCATTATGGGTTTTGACCAACACATAATGTCATGTATCCATCATTACAGTATCACATAGAGTAGTTTCACTACCTTAAAAATGCCCTGTGCTCCATTATTCACTCCTCTCTTCCTCCCCTGGAACACACAGTCACCACCAACCTCTCTCCAATTTGCCTTTTCCTGAATGTCTTATATTTAGAATCATATATTATCTAGCCTTTACAAACTGATTTCTTTCCTACAGAAATGTGCATTTGGGGTTCCTTCATGTCTTTTTATGGCTTGATGACTCATTTTTGTTTATAACTAATGGTATTCCATTTTGGGGAATGTGTGTACCACATAATACACCCAACAATTTGTTTAGCCATTCACCTATGGAAGGGCATCTTGGTTGTTTCCAAGTTCTTGAAATTATGAATGAAGATACTATAAATATTCAATGCAGGATTTGATATAGTCACAAAATTTTAACTCATTGGCTAATTAGGAGTATGACTGCTGAATGGGATGGTAACCCTACAGTTAGTTTTATAAGAAGTTATCAAACAAGATATTTATTTCCAGCTGTGATGAATGAGAGTTAGTATTGCTCCATGATCCTCACTAGCATTTGATGTTTTCAGTGTTTGGGGTTTTAGTCATGCTAATTGATATGGAGTGTAGTATATCATAATGACAAGACACTGATGTTTTAATTCATGACCTATGATATTGAGCACCAACATATGAAAAAATGTTTACATGTCATTTTTATATCCTTTGAGGTGTTTCTTTAGGGCTTTGTCTCATTTTAAAATTGAGTTGTTCTAAGTATATATACATGTATTACTGTTGATTTGATAATGTTTCCCCTGCAGTTGTATCTCTATATACTTCTAATTAAAAAAATGAAAAAAGAAATTGAGTTGTTCTGGCTGGAGCAGTGGCTTAGCAGTTACGGTGCTTGCCTGGCATGCACAAAGATGTGGGTTCAAACCCCAGCACCACTTACACAACATACACAACCAACAAAGACAACCACATAAAAAACTAAAAAAATTGATTTATCTCTCTCTCTGTCTCTCTCTCTCACTGTCCCTCTCTCTAAAAAAATTTTAAAAATAAAATAAAATTGAGTTATTTGTGTGGGTTCTGTGGGTGTCACTCGGGATAAGAATCAAATGCATATCATATTTTTACTTTATATGCATTTATGATTGTATAAGTCAAATCCTTAATAAATAAAAAATTGAGTTGCTTTTTTTTTTTTCAGGGCTGAGGATCCATCTGGGGACCTTGTGCATGCTAGGCAAGCGCTCTGCCACTGAGCTAAATCCCCAACACCAAGTTGCTTATTTTTTATTCTTTGCTGTAGATAGCTATGGATAATCAGACTTCTATATGAAAGAAAGACTCAGAAAGAAAATTTGGATACAGGAGAGCACTCGTAAGGCAACTCTGCCCCACAGCCTTTCACCATGGTTTTTACTGGGTTTAACAAAGGCATACAAAAAACTTTTAAGGAACTTTCAAGACAAAGAATTTCTATCTGATAACTCAATATAGAGCATGAAAGGGGTGTGGCTGTAATCCTAAAGAGTATTCTGGGAACAGGCATACAATCTGTAAAACTTGTTTTGGGGAATCTAAAAGGCGAGAAAGATATATATTCTAAGGTGAGATTTGTAGCTAGTGGGCTTGATGACTTGATGACTTGCAGGCATCTAGGGTGCATCTGGTGACTTGGAGACATGACTGCTTGCAAGCACAGTGACTCCTGGCATTCCACATTGTGTTCCACAGAGCTACCAGTCAGATGACCCCTAGGACTCAAATCATGTCTCCATCAATTGTTGAGTTTTAAGAGTTCTTTGAGGAGGGGGAGGGCAGAGGAAGGGGTAAGGGAGGGAGATTAGGGTAGGCTCTAGGGGGTAAATCTAATTTTAAGAATATATGCATATTGTTTAATTGGAAAGCATTTTTAATTGTACAATAACTAAATTTCTTAATGAAAAGGGAAAAAATGAGTTCTTTATACCTTTTAGATAGCATTCTTTTTTTTTTATCAGACCTTGTCTTACAAAGATTATCTTTCAGGGCTGGGATGTTGGCTCAGCAGTTACTGTACTTTCTAGGCATGAGTGAGTACGTGGGCTTGAACTCCAGCACTAGGTACATAACAAAGTGTTGGAGCAACAAAAGTCACATGAAAACTAAATAAAGTTGATTCTCTTTAAAAACAAAGATATTCTTTTCCAATCTGTGGCTTATCTTTCCATTATTTTAATAGTGTCCTTCCCTTGGTAGAAATTTTTTATTTCAATGAAGTTCAACATATCAATTTTCTTTTTTATGTACCATGGTTTTGAGATTACATTTTAAAAAATCATCATGGATAGGTCTTGCTGACATTTTAATTATCAGTACAAGTTGCTTAGATTTTCTTTTTTTATGTTTTAGAAGCTTTGTAGCTTTTCATTTTATATTTAGGTATAACATCCATTTTGAGTTAAATTTTGTGCAAAGGGTAAAATCTGTGTGTAGACTGTTTTTTTCATAGATATACCCAGTAGTTAGACCATTCGTTGAATATACTATGCTTTCTCCATTGATCTGTTTTTGCTCCTTTGCCAATGGTCAGTTGGCTATATTTGTATAGGCATATTTCTGGCTTCTCTGTTCTATTCTATTAATCTATTTATCTACTGTTTCACTGACTTCACACTGTCCCGATCATTGCAGCTTAATAGTAAGTCTTGAAATCAGGTAGTATCAATCCTCTCCTTTTGATCTGCTTCAATATCATGTTTGCTACTAAAGTATTTGAGTTTCCACATAAACTTTAGAAGTTTGTTAATATCCACCAAGGGCTTTTCTGGGAGTTTGACTTAGAATATGTCAAAACTATAATTCAATTTGGGGGAAAATGACATCTTAGAACTACTGTTTTTCTATCTATAAACATGGAATATCTTTCCATTTATTTAGATCTCCTTTGATTTCTTTCATCAGCAATTTGTGGTTTTCTACAGATTGATCTTTTACATATTTTCCTTTACATATGCATAGTGCTTTGTTTTTGAGAAAACATGTATGAATGAAATATTAGAAACTATAGAGTTAAAAATATTCTATAAAATTTTCCATAATAAAAAATGAATTTCCTTGACTGGGGTTACAGCTCGGTAGAGCACTCGCCTGGCATGTGTGAGGTTCTGGGTTCAATCCTCAGCACCACACAAAAAAACAAAGTGTATTTCCTAAGAAGTTAATTTTCTGGAAGTTTGAGAGCGTGTTGAGAAGTAAATAGGCAGAGCTCAGGGAATTTTTAAGGCAGTGTACAATGCCATCACGGTAGATGCATAATATTATGCATTTTCTAAAACTCATTAGACAAAAACATAAAGATTAAACCCCAATGTAAGCCAGAGATTTTTTAATGCTAAAGTATTAGCTCATCAATTGTAACAGGTAACTACCACACTAATGCAAGATGTTAACAATCACAGATATTGTGGGGCAGAGAGTGTGCATGTAGGAATTCTCTGTACTTTCTGCTTATTTTCTTATAGACCTAAAATTGTTTTAAAAATTAGAATTAAATTTCTAAAATTACCCTGTCATTTCTAACGTCTTCGTTTGAAAATTGGATTTTAGCCTGAAATTATTTAAATTTTGACATAGAACCCAAGTACTACACAATCCTGTCTTTGTTAAGATCACTTGTTTCATAAGTTGCAATAAAAAAACAACAAATCATGAAAGTCAAATAAGAAAAATGATAGAGCAACTCTTATTTTTCAGACAAACTCCCATCAAACAAATGTAACAAAATAAGTGAGCATCATTTATACAGAGTTACGTGCTTCACAATTCTAAGTCCATAGAAAATGTGACTTACTGTTTAAGTCAATATACTCTTTGGAGTCTGTGAAATTAATTTTAACTGCTGACCTATTTACTATTGTTTTAAATTGAATTCAACATGTTTTCTTACATAGATGCTTTTCAAGAATCAACTTTATTCTCCTGTCACTCCACCCACTCCAACACCCTAGGCATGCACCCAGAGTGGTTACAGCTACAAACAGTGTAAGCAGTAGGAATGTCTAATCATAGCCACAGAAAGTGGTTAGCTAGCTGTGGAGTTATAGTAGACACTATATTGTGGCTCTGGTATTACAAGAGGACTCAAAGCTGACACCAACATTATTGACTTGTGTCCCTAAGGTCAAGACAATGCAAAGGAAGGAATTATCATTACAAAAGTGGGGAAGGGGCAGTGTGAATGTCTTTAAGCTCTTTTCCCACATTCACCCCAAGTTTTCACCCAGAGTTGAATTAATCATAATGCTTGGTTCATTAAGTGTCACTGTTGGTTCATGCAGTGCCCTTGTCTTGCTTCAAATGATTAACGGATTCGTTAATTTATTTATAGCTTTGCAACATTCTCGTTTCTCCATAGGTACATATTCTAGTATGCTTAATATATGCCCTTGTACATATGCTTGAATAAAAATATTCCCCCTTTTTATTTTACAATAGCTTTAGATTTACAGAAAAGCTATAAAATAGGAAAGTGCTCAACTCTTCCACACAGTTTCCTTTATTATTAATACTACTATACTGGAATAGTGTATTTCTCACAACTAGTAAAGCAATATCAATCCATTATTGCTAATGAAATGCCATACTCATTCAAATTCCATTATTTTCCCTTAATGTCCTTTTTCTTTCCCAGAATCCCATCTAGGCACCATTCTACATTTTACTCATCCTCTTTCCTTTGCTTCCTCTGTTCTGTGGCAGCTTCTCAGTATTCGCTTGTTTGTATTGAATTTGATGCAGGGTCAAGAATTTTGTAGGGGGACTGCAAGATGGTGACTTGAAGACAGATGCCTTCCCCCAGCAGCTCTGAATCTGGACCTAGAATTCCCAGTTCATTTCCAGATTTTTGAGGTGCTTTTGGGGGGAGTAGCATCTTGAAACTCCGGTCCTAATTTGCTCAGTTGATTTGAGGACCAGAGACTTGGGAGTAACGAGTGGTTTTCTATTTTTTTCTGTCCGGGCTTGGATGCGGCCGGCAGCCGCCACCCAGGAGTGAGGGAGGAGTCTTGCAGTCCGAGAACTCATCCCCATGGAAAAGCCGCTGTACTTTAGATACAGCGCTACAGCGGACTCTGTTCTGCTGCAGCTGCCACGGGGCTGGCTGGCGAGTGGAGTGGTGGAGGATTCGAGCACCCTGCACTCCCCGCAGCAAAGAAGTCGCGGTGCTTTAAATTTAGCGCCACTGCGGACTTGACACTGTGCGCAGCTGATACAGCATGGAGTAGACCAACAAACTAGGGGGTCTGAACAGAGTGTGGAGAAAAAAAAAAGGGAATTTATACACCCCGCCAGAGAATCAGAAATGCGACGGATTACATTCCACTGGAGGGAGGGCTGCGGGCAACAGTGACTGAGGCTGCCAGAGGCTGCAGAGGCCGAGGCTGCTGCTTGGAGCTGAATTGTTTCAGCAATCAGGCTCTCGGGGCTCCGGTGCTCAGGGCTCCGAGCCCCTACCTTATAAAAACAACTTCAGGACAGCATCAGGCCAGCGAGCGAGCACGCAGCTGCAGCCACCCGCCGAGCTCATACACTGCGGGGGTCGAGAGCTGCGCTTGGAATCGCACACTGAGGAGCCCAGCGGAACTCGCCGCTCAGCGGGAAAGCCGGGCCACCATTCTGAGCCCTAGGAGACAGCTCTCTCTGGCTTTTAGAGCAGCCTAGGATAAGTACACCAGGAAATCACCACAGGCTTCAGTCTCATCCAGAAAAAGAAGGCCTAGGTCAGCCCCAGAATCCACTCTTTGTAGGAGGTCTTCAGTTTTTGGAATAAGGGGGAGCAATTCCCTGCCCTGTCCACTCCTCCTAGCCAGGTAGAGCACGTCTTTTGACTCAAGAGACAGTATGTGCCTCTCACAGCAGAGGGAGAATAGAAGTCAGCCAGACTCCCTGTTCATTAAGCCCTCTGGCTGCAGCTCCCCTGAGAAGCCGGCAAACTTCAGGGCTTTCCAGAATCAGTCCTCCTCATTGGAAGCCCCTCCTAGAAATCCAGGAATCTGAAGGCACTCTGCTGTGTGAGATCACATAACCACACACTGAGTGACAGTCATATCAAAACCCAGAAGCAAAGTGAACTTCTCCTCCCAAAGGCCCCAGAGACTCCCTTACTGGTTTTAGTTCTAAGGTTCCATTAAGAAACTCAACTTCATTAAAGGCCAGAGACACTCTTAATATCTATAGTTTCAAGCGTTGCCTAGTAAGAATTTTTTTTTTGCTACTGTTGATTGCATGTTCTAGATGCATTCCATTGTATTAATTGGAAAAATTTACTGGTTCCCCGATATATAAAAACTATACCTGTTTTTTTATTTTCTCCCTGCCTTGTTAACTTCTAGGGGCGGATATCCCCCCTATTCTTCCATATTTTTTCTCTTCTTCTTTTAGGGGGGAAAATTAACAATAATATTTCTTCCTATTATGATACTCTAATTTTAGGTTTCTTTCTCTTTTTCTTTTTCCCCATTTACCGTCTTTCTTATTCCCTCTTATCCGTCCTGTCCAGCCTTGTCCTCATTCTTGAGAAGAAGGATCCTAGTCAGTGCATACAGTATTTGTAATATTTTATTCCTGACAAACATAATTCACAGGGATAACTTCTTTCCCTTTAATGATCACCCAACTTTTTTTTTTGTTTCTTTTTTTTTTCCACCTTTATTAGAAGTATATTGCGATACAGGATACAGATGAGGGGGAAACATTGTCAAAACTGTAGCAATCAATGTGTATAAACTTTGATAACCAGGGCTAATGCTAACGCATAGATAAGCTACTGTGGGTTTCATCTATTGCCGTTTCCCCCATAAGAACTCATGTGTTAAATGGGTATCTAGTGTAGGAATAACATCGGCTTCTGGAATGGTTCCCCCATCTTCCCCATCACCCGACTCCTATGAGTTCTTCATATACCCTCCCCCTCCCCATCCCCTTCCCTACACCTCCAAGTTACCTAGGGAGCTTTCGCCCCTGTTGCACTGAAAGTCATTCAATTTGAGGCTTTGTT
>PVKS010023533.1:0-32275 GCA_004027875.1 Aplodontia rufa
ATATATTTTATTTCTTAAAATTCTTTTTTATCCTTCATTTTCTAACTTCCTGGTCATTTTTGAGGTTTTTACTGCTTTATCTTGTTTCCAATTCATTCTCTTTCCACTGAACCTAATTTTGCTTATCTGTTATTATCTGATAATTTCGAAATAGGATGTCTTCTGTATTATATCTACTATTTATTATTTATGTTTCTCTTGCTCATTGTGATTTGTTTCTTTGTGTATTTTGTGAGTTATTTTACGTGAGGAATTTCAATTATTCCAATTATTTGTTGAAATCCTATTCATGAGAATTCTGTGAACTTGAAATATGATCTCTTCCACTAGGGAAGATTTGTATTTGCCGCTTTCAGTAGCCTAATTCAGATTTATATGTATTGTAATTATTAGCGTATAATTTCTGGAACCATCTAATTCTCTGTATTCAGTCCCCAAAGCCACCTACATCTAGGCTGGTGTCTACAAATTCCCAGAGAAAATTGTTTGTTTGTTTCCACACAGACACAGACCTTGAATGTTGGTCTTTCTTATTGCCTTTCTCTCAGTCTCTTTTTTTCTAGTCACTCTTTCCCTGAAGGTCTACCCTTGTGAGCTTTGTGTGAATTGGTCCAGGTTTCTGCTGGGTTGCAGGCCTGAAGCATTATATCCAAGTTCTCTCCTATTTTAAAGACCTTTTGCCCATGGATCAGTATTTTCCTCAGAGTACAGAAGTAGCTTTGAAGCTTGCTTTTTCCTTGACTTAGGCTCTCACTGTGTTCCCAACTTCATTCAGTTTCTTCATATCCTTGTAAGCACGATCAGGTTATTGTAGCATTTCCTCTGTTATGGTTTAGATGTAAGGTGTCCCCCAAAGGTTCATGTGTGAGACGATGTAGGAAGGCTTAGAGGTGAAATGATTGGGTTATGAGAGCCTTAACCCAATCAGTGTATTAGTGCCCTGATAGGGATTAGCTGGGTGGTAAGCGAAGGTGGGCAGGGTGCGGCTGGAGGAGGTGGGTTATTGGGGGCATGCCTTTGGGGGCTATATTTTGTATCTGACATGGAGTCTCTCTCTGCTTCCTGACTGCAATGCCCTGAGCCAACTTTTTCCACCACACTCTTCTGCCATGATGTTCTGCATCACCCAAGAAATAGAGCTGCTGTCTATGTACTGAGATCTCTGAAATCGTCAACCCAAAAATAAACATTTCCTCCTAAAATTGTTCTTGTCAGGTCTTTTAGTCACAACAACAATAAAGCTGACTAAAACATCTTCCCCCTACCCTTCCCCTTTTAAACTTTAGCAAGCATTTTTAGATGTGTCAGAACATCTCGAACATCTCTATAATACCTAGTTACCAGAAAATGGAAGTTTCCTTTGTGCTTTCCAGGAAGCAATGTTTAGTGATAATAAAAAAAATTGAAAGAATCAAGCAAGGCTGGTCAGCAAGCCTGAGTGTACAAATGGGCCAAAGGAATCCCACTGGTTCTTCTTTTTGTATGGCCTGTGAACTAAGAATGATTTTAACGTTTTCAAAGTGTGAACATGTTGGGGATCCCCCAACATGAGGCCCAGCTGGCTTGTAAAAGAATTGGTGATAAACAACTCTGACCCAGCTGGCTTGTATCTTCCTTAATGACGTAATGCCTGACCGCAGGACTAAGCTATTTGGTCACTCATTTGTACAATAGGATAAACATGTTTCACTATAACCCCATTGGCTATTGTAATGGATAAATAGAGTAGCACTAGTCAGGCAGAAGGAAGCAGCCAGAGAAGCAGCAAGCCCTGTCCTGAAAGAGGAAGCAGCCAGAGAAGAAGCAACCCTGTCCTGAAGCAGCAGCAGCAGCAGCAGCAGCAGCAGCAGAGACATCGGAGAGATCAGCAGCAGTAGAAGATGCAGGCAGTAAGAGCCTCAGTTGCAGAAACAGGGACTCTGGTATGGCAGTAGAAACAAGGACTCTGAATGTCAATAGCCTTGACTCTAAATGTAATGCCTTAAGGGCCTTGACTCTAAGAGAGGGAAGGCGGGGAAGCGCCTGGAGGCCGTTAGCCGCGGTAAAGGGAGAAATAAAGTGTTTGGAGAACTTAAGACCAGTGGGTCTATTTTAACCTCAGTTCACCGCCTGAATGAGAGCATTGTCCGGTTCCTGCCGGCCGGGACCGGGCAACTGGTGGCCCGTACGGGGACAGTGAAAACCAATTGTAAGTATTAATAGAAAGTTGAAATTTAAATAGCAGACCCTGTCTGAACAGGAGTAGGGACTATAAGTATAAACGGAAGAGTCCTCCTGAGGGACTAAACGGAAGAGTCCTTCTGAGGGACTAGAAGGACTGGCCTAAGAGCCAGGGTAACCTCGAGGTAAGGATCTCCTGCGAGGAGAGGAAGTACTGGCTTCGAGCCGGGGAAGGACGTCCTATGTTTTGTTGAAGAATTTGTTCTGTGTGTCTTTGTGTGCTTATTGTTGGTGTGGGTTTTGTAGTATTGTTGTAGTTGCAATTTTGTTAGGGATTAGAATTCACCATGGGTTTGGAAATGTCACAGTTAGGGATTAGAATTCACCATGGGCTTAGAAATATCACGGTTAGGGATTAGAATTCACTATGGGCTTGGAAATGTCACAAAACGCTTGGAAAAGAAATATTACACCTTTAAAAACGGCCACGGCCCAGGCATTCCTTAAGATGATGGAGGAATGTTGCCCTTAGGTTTCTAGAGGAAGGGCTCGCTGCCCCAGAGTCATCCTGTTGCTATTTGTATAGGTCTTTCAAGAAAGGTTGCTATTTTACATAAAGGTTTTTGAGTTTTTCAGAGCCTTTGGTAGCTTCCTAGAGAGAAAGATACGGACCGGGGAAGAAAACCTGCCGGTCCTGCTTCGGCGTAATTAGAGAGACTTTGACATCTTAGCTGCAGCTGCTACAGCCCTAGCAGTGACTGTGCTGATGGCAGATCTTGAACAACTTGTCCAGCTCAGCTGCAAAGTCTTTCAACAAACAAGGATCAACACCTGCACATTTGGACTATTGACCTAACCAACATGAACAAAATGAAGGAAGAATAATATGTGAAATTTTCATGAATTGAAAATTACATAGAATTAAAAAATTCAGTGTCCATAAAGTTTTATTGGAACATAATTAAACTTTCATTGAAATATATTAAAGCCCATTTCTGCATGTGTTGCCTGCCTATGGCTGCTTTCAAACCATAGGGGCAGGACTGGAGTGGCGGCTCAGTGGTTGGAGTGCTCCCCTGGCATGCACAAAGACCTGGGTTGGAACCCTAGCACTACATACACAACTAAGAAATAAAGGCCAGATGAAAAAATAAAAAAAATTAAAAAATTGATTCTTTCTCTCACTCTATCTTAAACAAACAAACAAGCAAACAAACAAACAAAAAAACACAAAACTGTAGTGGCAGAGCTGTGTAGCTGCAACAGATGCAGTTTGACCCACAAAAAATATTTATTGTTTGGTCCTTTACAGAGAAGACCTCTACTCTAAAAGGAGAACAGGGAGTTGAGAAAATTGCTCAGAAAGGGATTCTTCCATTGTAATTCACAAATATTTATTACTCCAGGCTTTTGTTGTTGTTGTTCAAACACTCCTCAGATTCTTTTTGGCACTAGCAATCAATATTTTCATGCTACAGATCACACTATTCTTAATGCTGTTCTTTCCTCAAAATGTGTTACTGAGATTACCTTCAGTGCATGGCAACCAACAGAGTTTGAAATTTCTGACTCTGTTGCTTCTCCTGTTTACATTTGCCATTTTTTAAAAGGAAAGTGTCTGAGTTCTGCATGGTATAGGAGTTTTCCATTTACTTTGTAAAAGCATGTGGCATGAGAAGGAAATAAAGTCTATGGCTGATGTGCATTAAAGCAGTTTTCTTTATTTCAGGGAGTTAAACTCATTTTGTCAAATAACTTAAAATAACTTCCTCCTTTGGCAGTAAATGGACTTCCTGCAGTCGATGGTAAAGCTGTTAGCTAAAGGAGGGAGTGATCTGTATGTTTATTGTATAACATTCACCATCATCAGCCCTGTTTTAAATGTGCCTGAGATCATCTTCCACGGTATATTTTTATATCTTTCATTCAGCCTAGTGAGATCCCTAAGTCAATTTATGTGGAGAAACTTAAATGAGAGGAATCAAATAACATATTTCGCACACATTTTGGCTTTCAATTAAGCAATGACAGTGGTAATTTAATAAGCTACTTCTGCTCAGAGACAAGATTCTGTGGGGATTCTGACCCACCAGTCAGAATGGGGACCCACATTCTTCTGCACTTTGATTTAGGATATCATGAGCAGGTGAGTTGGAACAGGGTGTTTCTGAGATGAGTTGGGTGGGGGTAGCTAAGCAGAGTCTAGAATGGAGGAAGCCAGGACAGGATGAATTTGCAGGAAGGAGAGCAACATTGCGAATCTAAGTGTAGAGGTTAAAGACATTTTAGTCAGAGAGAAAAAAAATTACATTGTGGATGGTCCCATGAAAGATGATAGGTAAGTCATGTGTAAATTGTCAGAGTGGGTTTTTTTTGTATGGGGGCAAGATCCACTTTCCTGCTCTTGTATGTTGGATCTGGCTAATTTAAATGATGTTTATTTGTAATAGACTATTGTTTTAGAAGAATAAACTACAACAAAAAAGAGTTATAATGAGATCTCTAGTAAAAGTGTCATTCCTGGTACAGAGAAGGAGGACCACAGAGTCCTTCTGGCAAAAAGCCAAGTAGGGGTTTCCTTTCATTTAATCATCACTTCCATTTTTTTTTTAATGAAAAGTAGTTAACTTTATCTAAGCCAGTGATTCGCAGACCTCGCTCCTCAGCACATTAGAATCACCTGGAGAAGTAGGGCAATCTAAGTTACTAATTCCACTCTGCATCATTTAAGTTTGAATTTCTGTGTCTGGGAGAACATAAGCACTCGCACTGATGATTTTCCCCCAATAATTCTAGAATTTAGAGTTGAGCATATTAACTAGACCAGAGTTTCTCAATGTCTGGTGTCTGGGGCTAGATGGTTCTTTGTGGTGAGAGCTGTCCTGTGCTCTGTAGGATGTCTAGCAAGCACCTCTGGCCTCCACGATGCCAGCAGCATGTCCCACCTCCCTAGTTGTGGCAACCAAGCAATTCTCCAGGCACTGCCAAACTTCCCTGGGGACTAAAACTGTCCCTAGCTGGGAACAACATAAAATTGAGAGCAAATAGGTGCTCTGAGATGTAGTCCAACTTCCTAAGGAGGAGCTGATACCTTCAATAAAATGTCTTACAAAGCTGAATATAGGGGCTGGAGCAGCAGCTCAGCAGTTAAGGTGCTTGCCTGCATGCGCAAGGATGGGGCTCAAATCCCAGCACCACGTGCACAACGAAGTGTTGGAGCAACAAAGGCCACATGGAAAACTAAATAAAATTGATTCTCTCTCTCTCTCTCTCACTGTCCCTCTCTCTTAAAAAAAAGGTTGAATACATTGTACGGACTCTATCTCTGTTTTTTGCCTCGTATTTGAATGTTAATCTATGTACGAGGCGTTTCCTTCACTTGAGATGTCTCCCCTTTAACTGTGGCTCATTTGAGGCAACATGGTAATCTGGGATACATGTATACTGGGGGAAAATTAATGAAGTACTAAAATTAACATCATACATTTTATTTTTTTAATGATAAGTTGCATAGTATAAATACAGAATGAAAATTCCTGGCTATCTTTCTTGTGGGTCAAGTGATCAACTTTGATATACTTTGAAAAGAAAACTCAGCAGAGACTGATCAATAGGTATGAAAGAGAATTCCACACTCTGCAAGGGTTTTAGGAAGTGAAATGAGGTGTCATGACTATGATGATAATGAATTCTTTTGTGTATCACAAACTGGTCTAAACACAATATATAGCCATCAGTTACCCCTGTTTGGGAGATACAATACTATAAAGGGAAAAAAACTTCTGAGTTAGAGCTGGGTTTGAATCCTGACTACATTGATTGTTTAAAATGTGTTCTTGTGTTCATTATTCACGTTGAGCTCCTGTTTCTAATCGTTGATATGAAAGCATCATGTTTGCTGCATCTGAGAACCAGAGAACTCGCACATGAAAGATGCAGAGCGAGTATCTGGCCATTGCTGATGTACAATAAACATTAGATTTCTATCTTTCTCTTTCCTTTTTGCCAAGTGCTGACTGAGTTTTTCTCACTTAATTCTTGTAACACCTGTGTGAAGAAAGCATCATTATCATTATGTTACACTTGAGGAAACCAAGACTTAGAAGAATTAAATCAATGTTCCAAAGACAAATGCTAAGTCATAAGGTTAGAATTTGAGGTTGGGCCATCACTGGGTTAGACAGCTACCTAGGTGGTAGAGTGGCATCACTCAGTTCTCTAAACACACACATGATTCCTTCCTGCTTAAGGTTGTGCTAATAAATACCGGGTGCTTAACAAAGAAAAATGGAAATAAGTTTGAGAATTAAAAATGATACCCCTTAATCAGTTGTAGAATCTAACTAATTCCAGGATTGAGTTTTTCATAGTCTGTTCTTCGACTTATATTTCAGGTTACTCACTGAAAATTCTCTATATCCATATTCTTGCAATTTTAGTCTAGAGGGTGGTGGAAAGCACCTCTCAATTTCTCCCCATTTTTCATTCTCTTCACAAAATCTCTTAAGTTCTAAAAGGAAAGAATAATACACATTAAATGACGGCAGTTCATGGCAAGGTTTATTGTTTGATCAAAGTGACACATTTTCTTAATTTTTTTGTGAAAACAAGATTAGTCCAGGTGAGTCAGTAAGTTTCAGATCAGTGATCAAATTAATCTAAGTTCTGAGAAAAAGTCAAGATGTTGTTTAAAGAAAGAGTAATTCCCAAGTAGTTAATCATATCTCATTATGATGTTACTTAATGTTAGAATTCATGTTACAGTTAATGTTCTTCGTAGGTATAAGAATTATCTCACTGTATTTGGTTTTTTTTAGGAACAATATAGGACCCAGAAGAAAAGCAAGGATCAGGGGACAAGAGAAGGGAGGTAAACGGGTGTGTGGGGGAGATACTGAACAAATTCTATTCCTGATTTGTGTGCATCTAGTCATATGTGACAACAAATCCCATCATTATGTAAAACTATAATGTGTATATATAGATATAAAAATTTGTATTTTCCCCGTATGGCAGGACTCCAAATGCAAGAATGCCATACTATAACACCCACATAACATTGAGAAAATGGCTTTGATACTAGTAGTTAGAAAAACCTATGAGAACACTAAAGTACAGTTTTGTTCAATTTGTTTCCAAAGTGTTCTGGCCCATAAAGCAAGGACGTTTTCACAGTTGTTTCGGAGTGATTTGGCTGTGATGTATGAAGGTTAAGAGATTTGGCTTTGGGGTTAGACAGATCTTGGCTTTGTTCTCTAGCACTTAGGAGCTGCTTAACCTTGAATAATTTATTTAATCTCTCTGGTCCTCAGATTTCCCATCTATAAAATGCAGATATTACCTTACTTTATAGTGTTGAACTGAAATTAAATGGACAATTAATTTAAAGCACTTAGTACTCTATTATTATTGGCTATTAATATTTTCATTGCTCTACATTTTCCCCATATTTATGAAAACTTAGTTCATACAATGAGGAAGTTTGCATAAAGTACAGTCTAAATGACTCAAATCTCTAATGATAATAACAATATTAGGTAACATTCACTGGACACTTACCAAGCATTTTTCTTTCATTATCTTATTAGATTTTTCACAATATTGGACTTCTGGCTGAGATGGATGAGATTTACTGTAATTTCTGAAATAATGAAAATATTAAAAGACATGATACATGAGCAGTTTTTATGACATTATACATGCAACAATTGGAGGGGAGAAATCACTGAGAGATGGGGAACAACTGAGTTGAGCCCTATCATTTCCCTACCTTACTGGCAGTGTTTCCATGTCTTGGTGTAGGGAAGGAGGAATCCAGGTTTACGCTATGAAGCTTTTTAAGTAGAGGAGCTGAAGATAAAGGTGGTTGTGTTCATAAGGCAGAGAAACAGAAAGGAGAGAATTCTGGAGTCTGCAAAGATCTCCCCTTGAGCATTCTGCAGAGTACCTGAACAACACATGCATATGAAGAAACCACTTACACACTGTGTGGGGGAGGACAGGGTGGGAGGACAACTTGAAAGGATTAAAGAGAATTGTAGCTGGCACTCACATGGCAAAAAATAATGCTTGTTCCCACTAGCTGGACCAGAAAACCTCATAATTCATGCAGTCTTGGATAGAGTACTCAGATAGGACTGGCCTCGGTAATGAGAAATCACTGACCCAAGACTATATGCTGCTCTGGTTTTGCCCAGCTCATTTAAAAATCAAGGTCCCAAACTGTTTCTAAGTGCATACTGGAACAAAGTTCAAGAATATTTATTGACATAAAAATATCTGGCACCAGACCAGATAAAATTCACAAATTCTGGCATATAATAAAAAAATGATAGAACATTTATAATAGTTGGAGAATAAATACCATGATAAGAATAAAAATCACTAGATGAAAATGGAATTAGAATTTATACAGATATTAGAATTAGCAGGCTATACCATTAGAAGTTATTATAACTATATCCTCTAAAAGCTAGAAGAAAGAGTAAACATTAAAAGGAAACATGAAAGATATTTTTAAAAATTTATATTTAACTTATGTACAATGTTAGAGATGGAAAGTATTTGTATGGGATTAGTGGTAGATTAGACAATGTAAATGAAAATACTAGTGAACTAAAAGACACAAATAAGGAAAAAGTGGTAGTAGTGGTAGTAGTAATAGTGAATAAAGAGAGCATTGGTGAACTGTGGGACTGCGTCAAATATCCTGCTACGTGTGTAATCGGAGTTCCTGAATGGAGAGAAAAGTGTTAGAAGAAAAAATGATTGAAAAGTTTCCAAATTAGACAAATCCAAGAGGGTTAGTGAATCTCAAGCACAAGAAACATGAAGAAAATTACACCAAAGCATACCATAAATGAATTTATCAAAACCAGTGATGAAGAGAAAATCTAAAAAGGTGACAGAGAAAAAGAGATACCCTATGTATGGCACAACCCCCCAAAAAGACAATATCAGCTTTCTCACTGGAAGCCTTGAACAAAAGGAGATGGTAAAGTAATACCCTCAATATTTTGACCTAGACTTCTGTAACTAGTAAAGCTGTCTTTCAAAAATAAAGGTGAAATAAAGTGCTTTGTATGCCATGAGTATAAAAAAAAAAAAGTCCTCCAGGTAGCAGGAAAACGATGCCATATGGAAATATGCAGGTAAACAAAGGAATATGTGAAACACCAAATTATAGTCTCAAATTGATAGACTGGGTAAAAAAGCAAGATCTAAGCATATGTTGTTTAAATATAATACACTTTAAATATAAAGACACAGTTGGTTTAAAATGATTGAAAATGAGAAATCTGCTAATAACAGTCACCGGAGAAAGCTGAAATGGCAATATTCATATTAAAGTAGATTTTCAGTCTGGGTGTAGTTGCCCATGCCTGTAATCCTAGAAGCTCAGGAGGCTGAGGCAGAAGGAGCTCAAGTTCAAAGCCAATTACAGAAACTTAGCAAGGCTATAAACAACTAAGGGAGACCCCATCTCAAAACAAATAAACAAACAAACAATAAAACAAAAACATGTGGGTGGGGATGTTGCTTAGTGGTTAAACATCCCTGGTACCAAAAAAAGTAGATTTTCTGAGCAAAGATTTCCACAATATTGCCATTAAAGGATGTGTATAGGATTCTTCAGAAAAAGAACAATGAGTGTGTGTATGTGTGTGTGTAACTACCTTCCCCCACTGCCCTAGGGAAGCTGGAGACCTAGGGAAGAGCTGACTTTGCCATCTAGAATCTAGAGATAATCCAAAGGTCAAATTCCTTTCTGCTCAGTGGACTTCATCTATGGTCTTAAAATTTTCAACTGATTGCGTGAGGTTCACCCATATTGTAGAGTAATTTGCTTTACACTAAGTCTACTGATTTAAATATAAAGTGCATTAAAAATACCTCAGAAACATCTAACTGGGCATCATAGCCTAGTCAAGTCTATAGACAGAAGTAATCATCCCAGGTAGGTTAGTATTTTTAGCTGATGAAATAAACTGAGGCTCAGAGAGATCAAATAGCTTGCACATGGATGTATGATGAATAAGTAGCAGAACTGACACAAACTTAGGCTGACTCTTGGTTCAATATACTCAACATGCTAAACTGATAAATGTAAGTGCTGCAATACGTAATTATCTCCTACTTTGATATAAACTCCATTTGATCAAAATCACCCTTATCTGTCTATGTATCTATCATCAATCTACCTATCATCTATCAATCTATCAATATATCATATTGGTATGGCACACACACACACACACACACACACACACACACACCCCTCTTCATTGAAATCTCTATATGCTACACATTGAAGGCTTACTGGTATTTCTTTGGCAGGTGAAATTGGATTCTTCTACTCTACGGTTTACTTTAGCATTACTCTGTGCTTAACCCATGAATAAGCAACACATAGGTGAACTAATGGAGATAATTATATCTTACATTCATTAGGTGACCACAATGAACAGACTCATTTTACATGCATAATACTAATCTTAGAACTGAGTAGGTACCGTACAAACTTTATTTCCATCACAATTTTATATATCAAATGTTATGAATAAATGGTGACATTATTTAGAAAAATATTCCTTTTGACTTATTGTTTTGAAAGATTTCACATATGTATTTGTTTCATTTTCTTTGTGTTTATTTGAGGAATAAAATAATGAAGTATTTAAAAATATCCTTCCTAAAAATTAGGACAAGAGGAAGATAATTTTGTGTTCCCTTCAAACACAGTTGCTTAGGTTTTTATATGTGCTGTGAAATTCACAGAGCTCACTCAGCACAATAAACCTTTATATATTTTATAGGAATGGGATCTAAATAGTTAAACTGCAAAACCCCTGAGCTAATTCATGCAAAGAAAATATTTAATAGCAAGTTACACAGAAAGAATAGTGGTGACCTTATTTCTTCTCAGTGTATTATCCATTTTCAGTTCAGAGCCAAACTTGAAGTTCTTCTTCCTGCCAAAAAGAAGTGGGATAACCCCCTGTCTATCACACAGCAGAGCAGAATACTGATTCTGCAGTGCACAGGCAGTCAGCCAATAAATAAGGAACAGAGAACAGAATCTGCTCAGCCATGCTAGGAGAACCAGAAAGAATTCCTGCAGAAAAACGTAATCTGTAGCAGACATTTATTAGATGGTACTGGAAACTTATAAGCACTCTCATACTTAAGGCTTTTCCTTCAGGTAGAGAATGAGGCTAGAGATATTCTGCAATTACTAATAGGCATCCCGCTGCAAAGAAGTACAGTCCAGTATGGGTCAGTATGGTGTGGAACACAACCAACAGAGCCAACTGAAAGTGAATCAAGGAGCAAAACCTAAAATAGGCTAGAATTGGAAATGTCTTAGTTAAACCGGGGAAAGTTTTTCTAGTTCATTGGGGAAAATGTACAAATTAATGTCCTTCATTTAGTTAATCGTTTAGCACATATTTTCTGAGCAACCCTAGGCTGCTGGAGTAAAAATGAAGTAAAGTAGACAAGGTCTTTGCCTTTTTGGGCATTAAAGTCTAAGGAAGAAGATAGATGAGTCAAATAATCAAAATACACATGGGAAGTCACAAGTATGAGAAGTCCTCCAAGCTTAGAGCATTTGCTTCAGCTGTCCCTCTGCCCGTGGCATGCTTACCCAGCTGTCAATTCTCTTACCTTTTTTTCACACAGTTGCTCAAATCATGTCTTCCAAATGAAGCCACCTGGAACCAGTATTAATATGATAGCCTTTATCCATCTCCCTTTGTTGGCTCCTCCAACTCCTTGCCCCAACGTCCATTTTCTTCATAGAATTTATTATATTTTACTATGATAAACATGTTATTTTATTTTAAGCATTTTAAATACCAATAATTTACTAACTTGCAAATTTATTGGTGCTGTCTTTCCATGACTAGAATATAAATTTCTTCAGAGACAAGGATCTTAGTTTATTTTGTTTATTAAGTTCATGTCCCCAAATACCTAGAATAGTATCTGACACACGGGAAGTGCTCCATATTGAATGTATGAATAAATGAGGGCCTGAGACCCTATTAACACATCTTGCATTAATCAAAGTAGTTAACATTGCTATAAATTATTGTACTTAACTCTATAGTAAATGTCTATCTGCTTTTACTTTCTAGTTAATTCACTCAAGTTTTCTCAATCGATTTTTCATGATTTCTCAAGAATTATTAATAGAAAGATACCCCTACCACCAAAAGCAAGTAAGAACAAGGCAATCCCTGTATAACTCTTCAATCTAATGCCAATATTCAGATTGTGTCAGTCAGGAAAATGGCTTCTTTGCAGTATGTTGCTTTAATATGACTTAGTTTTATTTAAGAATGCAGGATGTTATATATTTCAACATTACATACCTGGACATATAGAACTCGGGTTTGAATCCATTGTTTTAATGATGTATCACAATGTTTCCATTACCTCTGATTTCCCAAATTTTTTCTCTTCAATTTCTTTATCATTCATAATGTTATTGCAGTTCTTACATACTTGATTCCCTTTATTACCATCTCCATAAAATTTTTAATTTATGGATCATTTTCACAGTTTACAGAGAAGAACATTTGAAATCATAATTGTCCTGGGAAAGTTAGGTTATGTGGGCACCATACCTGCAACAGATCTTCAGCATATAGTTAAGCATTGATTATGTGCCAGCATCTGGGGATTTAAAAACGAGAGGACATAGAGGATCCTTAAGGAGTTGCTTGGCTCTATTAGCCTTGGAATTAAGCCATTAGAAATGCTTCACTGATGCCTAAATTCTGGGCCAGTCATGTATAAGCGTTGTCATAATTTAAAGAGCCTAGTGAAACTAAAATCCTCTTCTTAATGTTCTTTTTTTTTCCTCCTTTCTCTCTAATGGCCCCCGCAGGACTTTCCAGAATTCTCTGCAGAAATTAAATCTATGTGTAACTGGCTATCTTTATTCACACAACTGGAGTTCAGTGGTTTCCTCAGAAATTACCATCCTTCACCCTTAATTTTTTTTTAAAATCTAGGGAATGGTACAACCAGATGCATATTTGGACAACAGTGTGAAGAGTGGAGTAGAGGGGTGGTGGGATTAAATGAAGGACATCACACTTGAGGAATGAAGGTGACCTGAATTAGAAAAATGAAAAATTGAGAAGAAAGAGATATAGAGATTGCCTTGAGGTAGGGGTGCAGAGGAAAGAGAATGGAGCAGAAGATGAAAGCTGTATTTCTGGCTTGAGCATTTAGGTGTCTCTCTCAGGGAAAATGGCTCATTTTGGGAAAAGTTGCTGAAGTCATCTATGGGCATATTGAATTTAGATGTCTTTGGTTTGTCAAATATAATGATTGATTAGACAGGATGTGTCTCTGGAACTCAAGAGAGATTTTGGATAGAAATTAAGATTTGGTATTCTAATATTAGCATGTAAATGTTAATAGAAACCATAGTTATAGATAAGGAGGGTTTGAGCAACGAGAAAAGAATACAACATTGTGGTTTTACTAATTCAGGAAATACAGAGAGAAGATCACATAAATGAGGCTGAGATGGAGATGCTAGAGAGAAAGAATAAACAGACACCTTCATATTTGTAAGCAATGAATCCATTAGAGTCTTAGAGTCTTTGTCATCTACATAGATCTTGAATCCCTGGGGTTGAGAGCAGAATAGAGAGGAAGACAGTTTACTGTGCTGGACTTCAAGGTGGAAGAATGACCACATGACTGTGGGTGATGGTCACTGATGGTGACCAGGAGTAGTGATTGAGACGTTACCAGATAGCACATGCTTCCTGATGGTAGGAATGAAGAGTCAACAGGTGTGAAAGGAAGAGACAATTTTTGAGAAAATTGCAGGAAACACAGTATTTTGAGAGGAGAAACCAATTTTAAGTCATTGGAAGAATGAAGGAAACATTCATTTAAAAGACTATGGATAGAGAGGGATTTTAATAACTAAAGAGTTGATGAAGTGGAAAGGCTTAGAACACCAGGAAGCAATAGGTTATTGTGTTAAGTGGAAAGCCGCACAGAGAACTAGGGGGTAGTGACTTTGGAAATAATATCAACACAGAAAGGCTTTCCTTGGGTGTTGTCTAAAGAGAGCAGGGAGTTGAGGAACATGAGTTTGAATGTCGGTACAGTTGCTAATCCATTTTGGCCCAATCCTATATGGCTGAAGTTCCTGTGTTTCTCAGGGAGTTTTCTTTGGCCAGTGGTTTCTTACCCTTTCACCAATGAACAGATCTGGAAGTGGAAATAAATCATCTGAGGTCTGGATTGATGGCATGGGCTGTATGAGTTACCCAATTTTCTGCAAGTGGCCAACCAATGTCAAATTCTACATAACAACCTCTGAACTGCATAGAAGGCCTCCAATCCTCATTCTCAGATCACCGTTTGAGATCTGAAATCTTCTCTGTCTCTCCTGTCAAAGTCAAATTGTCCTCTTAAGTACTCCTATAGTGTTATATGATTTTTCCCATCACAGTATTTGTTCTAATACATCATTGTTATCATTTTCTCTAGTCATACCCCCACAAGAAGCCCTGTCATTTTAAAGTACATGATTTTTTAAAAAATTCACTTATGTATTTCCAGAAACTGGCATCCTAAGTAGAATGCACAAACACACACACAAACACACATACACACACAAACACAAATACATATGTTAGTCAATTTTCTTTCTTCTTCTTCTGTTTGTACAGGGATTGAATCCAAGGGCACTTAACCACTGAGCCACATCTCCAGCCCATTTTTATATTTAATTTAAGACAGAATCTCACTAAGTTGAGATTCAGAGCCTCTTGAACTTGCAATTCTTCTGCCTCAGCCTCCAGAGTCACTGGGATTAGAGATGTACACAACCATGCCTGGCATCCTCAGAGATTTTAATTTTCATTTTGAGACAGAGTCTCACTAAGTTGCTTAGGGCTTTGCTAAGTCACTGAGAATGGTTTTTGACTTGCAGTCTCCTGCCTCAGTCTCCTGAGTCACTGGGATTACAGGTGTGAGTCACCATGCTCAACCTATTAGATGGAATTTTTTTTATTGTGAAAATTGTCTGACAGGAACAATTTAGAGGACAAAAAGTTTATTTTGGGCACACAGTTCAGAGGTCTGAGTCCACGGACAGCTTGACCCTGTTGCTCAGGTCTTGAGGTAAGGCAGAGTATCGTGGTGAAAGGGTATGGTGGAGAAAAGCTGCCCAGTTTATAGCAGCTGGGAAAAGAAAAAGTGATCTAGAGAAACAGAGAAAGAGAAAGGGACCAAGTCGAGATACAGACCCCAAGGCCATGCCCCCAGCGTCCTGTTTCCTCCAGTCATGGCCTGCCTTCCCATAGTTAACCACTCAGTAGTCTAATGAAACTACTAATTCATCAAATCAATTAATCCACTGGTGATATCAGAGCACTTTATTCCATTTTTTTTTCATCTCTGAACATTGCTGGATTGCCTGACACATAAGCTTTTTGGGGAACATTCCTAGATCCAAACCATAACATGTGTATTTTTGAAAAACTGAGGTGTGTGGGTGGTCTGGAATATCCTGTAGCTATTTCATCTTCTCTCTGCAAAACTGTTATGTGCCTGGCTCCAAGGGAGTGCTCTGCCTTATGGTGGAGTTCTTCCCTCAGTGTCTGTGCAGGACCGGGGAGGATCAGTAGAGGGGTTACTTGGCTTGTCAGAAGCTCACATTGATCATGGCCAAAAGAGGGCAGCAAAGGGTCACATACGAAAGGTGATTTGCTGGGGTGCAGAAGAGAGGATGTGAGACACAAAATCGGGAGAAAGAATCTTGGGTACCAGGGACAAGGATGGTATTCTTTACAGAAGTTAGTCCTGGGAATGTGAAGGATGTGAAGGGAAGGGGAAATTCAGTAAGGAAAGAGTGTGGAAATCCTCAGGTCTAAAGATAGATTTTTTTTTTAGACAGAGAGAGGAATAGAGAATCAATTTTTGTTTACTTTTTCATCTGGCCTTTGTTTCTCTGACATTTAGTTGTGTATGTTGTGCTGGGGGTTTGAATCCTGATCAAACCCAGGTCCTTGCACATATTAGGCAAGTGCTCAACCACTGAACCACCACTGTAGTCCAAGAAGCTCAAATCTTAAAACCAAGAAATGAAGCAGGATATAGAAAGGCATTTGCTCTTTAGTTAGGCAGTAATTTGTGATGATTGTACTTTTTGCTACTAAGAGCACCCTTTATCTAGGCCAAAACTCCCCTCTGTTTGTTATTTCATTGGTACCAAAGGTTGGTCCTAGAAGTGTGGCCAGTCAGTCACAGAAAGGAGGAGTGGAAAGCTGGGATGCTTTGAGGAGTGAAGGGAAGCTACCAGGCACACAGGAGAGAAGCTTCAAGATGATTCTGGAGGATTCTGTCTGTTCCTAATGGTCCAAAGGGAGAAGAACTAGGACTAATGAGTGGAATGGCAGGGGGAGTAGCTTAGTTTAAAACAAGGATGCTCTACTTCTCTAGTTAAATCTCATCCTGCTGCATTCTTGTCCACTCTGCTCTAGCAACACTGGCTTCCTCTCAAGAGGAAGCTAGCTTCCTACTCCTCTATGAGCAAGGTTGGATATTTGTCCTCCCTCAGAACTCGACTTCAGTGTGATTTCCTAAGAGAGTCCTTTCCTGAGCATCCTTTGCTCTTTATCACCACATTGTGATCAATTCATGTGGCACACTGATTACCATTTCTAATTATGCCTTCATTTGTTTCTCTCTGTTTATTGTCTGCTTCCCTTGAGTCACAAGGAGCGGGTGTGTTTTATTCCCCATGGCATCCCCAGAATGCAGTATAATACCTGACTTGTGGTGGTGGTTTAGTAAGTTTTTCCTGGATAAATGTGCTGACTAGGCTGCCCTCAAAGGAGAGGAAGGGAGTTGCCCATCACGGAAGGTTTTTAACATTGACTGGACATACAGTCGGTTAAAATGTTGTGTAAAGGACACAAAGCTTAGATGGATGGTCACTGCAATGATATTTGAAGTTCCTTTCTATCATTCAATTCTATTATTCCAAGAAATGAAGAGTATAAGATATATGACTTTAGAATGGAAGAAATAATGAATCAATGACCCATTGATATGAAAAGGAAAGAGAATAAATGTATCTGATTAGAAAGTAATGGAGATCTTGTCAAACCATTAATAAAAATAGAAAGTGTAATATGTAAGGAAGCTGGACCTTGGATAATTTGATATTCTGGAGTAAATTCCTAGGGAAATATTGAGGGATTTGAAAGCAGATCTGAAAATAACTCCTTATTCTCTTTGTATCTCCAGTAGCTACCTTAGTATCTGACACAGCAAGTAAATAATAAATATTTGCTGAATAAATAAATTAGAGAAATTTTAGAAACCACACCAACATACCTTCATAAATCTCTCTGCTGTAGAACCTGCCTTAGACCCCCACTGCTTTACTTTGTATTATTTTGCCATTGATTACTTATCACCCTGTTACAGATAGTTGCACTGACAACCTATCTTTCAAGCGGAGATAGAATGATACAGCCATGAGAACATGTTTCCTATTGCTGGGTGTGGGTGTAAGACAAAATTATTGCTAAAAACATTTTCAGTTTTATGAAATTTGCCTAAGGGTTGCTTTTGCATTTTGTTAAAAATGTCATTTAAATATTAAATATATATAATAATAACTAATGTTCATGAAGAGGACAATTTAGATAATTAGCTTTTCTAAAAGTTTTTCTTAGCAAATATGTCACTATTTATCAAATATTAATACTAATAAAATGTATATGTATACATCTATATTCATACTAATAAAACATATATGTCTTTTAACAGCAGGTATTGTGTTGGACAGATTTTTTTAAACTTTTATTTGATAAACATGGTTTTACAACTAGGAGGGGTATGTCATCAAACAATCAAGGACAAAAGTGTAATGACAGAACAAGCCGATATTGGTGTCAGACCATGGTTTCCCCCCTTTGGGTTCCCCATGGTTCCATGTTTCACTTTACTTAAGACCCAAGTTAATTGGACTTCTCGTGGAAGTTGGAGGTTCCCCTGAGGTTAGATTCCCCCATACTGCCTCCCTCTGGTCACCTTGATGTCCTTCCTATTCCCTTTCCCCTTCCCTACACCCTTCCCTACATCCACCAGGAACCTAAGCACAGTTCCCCATGATCATGTAAGAATTCATACATGATGAGGTAATTGTTAGGTTAGCCATCTAATGTACTGACTCTGCTTATATTCTAGCATCCACAAATGAGAGAAAACATTCAGCCCTTGAGTCTCTGAGTTTGGGATACTTCACTTAGCAAAATTTTTTCCATCTCCATCCATTTGGCTACAAATGCCATAATATCATTTTCTCTAATAGCCGAGTAGTACTCCATTGTATATATGTACCACAGTTTTTGGATCCATTCATCAAGTGAGGGGCATCTGTGTTGGTTTAGCTGTAGTAAATGGAGCTGCTATAAACATTGATGAAGCTGTATCTCCACAGTAAGTCGATTCTAGCTCTTTTGGGAAGATACCCAGGAGTGGGATAGCTGGGTCAAAAGGTGGTTCTGGCCCTAATTTTTTGAGGAGTCTCCACACTGCTTTCCAGAGTGGCTGTACCAGTTTTCAGTCCCACCAGCAATGTAACAGTGTTCCTCTTTTCCCACAGCCCCTCCAGCACCTGTCATTGTTTGTATTCTTCATTTTTGCCACTCTGACCAGAGTGAAGTGAAATCTCAGTGAAGTTTTGATTTGCGTTTCTCTTATTGCTAGTAATGTAGAGCATTTTCCCATATGTTTATGGGCTTTTTGGGGTTCCTCCATTGAGAAACTTTTTTTTAGTTCCATAGCCCATTTATTAATTGGATTATTTGTTTTTTGAGTTTTTTGTATATTCTGGATATTAGCCCTCTGTCTGAGGTGTAGCAGGCAAAAATTTTCTCCCATTCTGTAGGTTCTTTCTTGAGACTCTTGACTAAATCCTTAGCTGTGCAAAAGCTTTTTAGTTTAATTGCATCCCATGCATTTATTCTTGATTTTACCACTTGTGCCATAGGAGTCTTTTTAAGGAAGGCTGTGCTGACCCCTAGGTCATGTAATGTAGATCCTACTTCTTTTTCAAGCAATTGTAGAGTTGCTGGTTCAATATCCAGATCCTTGAATCATTTTGATTTAATTTTTGTTTAGAGTAAAAGGTAAGGATACAATTTCAGTTGTCTACGTATGGCTGTCCAATTTGTCCAACACCATTTGTTGAACAGGCTATCATTCTTCCACACCCTGCTTTTGCCCTCTTTATCAAATATCAGACAGTTAAAGGTATGAGGGTTCATCTCAGAATCCTCTATTCTATTCCATTGGTCTTCCATTCTGTTTTGGGACCAATAACACACTGTTTTTGTTACTGTAGCCCTACAGTATAATTTCAGGTCAGGAATTGAGATGCCTCCTGCCTCCTCCTTCTTGCTGAGTAATGTTTTGGCTATTCTGGGTCTTCTGTAATTCCATACAAATTTGAGTATTACTTTTTCTATATTCGTGAAGAATGACAATGATATCTTGATAGGGATTTCATTAAATCTGTATAGGGCTTTGGGTAAAATGGCCATTTTGATGATATTGACTCTACCTAACCATGAACATGGAATGTTTTTCCGTCTACTCAGAACTTCTATAATTTTTTTTAAAGTTTGATAATTTTCATTGTATAAATCCTTGACATCCTTTGTGAGATTTATGTCCAAGTATTTATTTTTTTGGAGGAGATGGTGAAAGGGACAGATTTCCTAATTTCATCTTCAGTGTGTTGGACAGATTTTAAGGTGAACTGCATGATTCCCAAATCCTGTTGTTCATGAGGATCTCTAATCATGATCTCGTCATGAGTGTGATGGTATCTATGAATAGTTTCTCACTGATAAAGTATGCTTAAGTTGCTGGGATGTTGCTCCTGTTGTCATGTTGTGGTATATGAACTCTGTCCTGCTGGTATACATATCTAGATACTCTCTCTCTCCTGCTAGCTTTGAAAGGCAAGCTTCCCTGAACCTCAAAGGCATAAGAAAAGTGAATTCTTCCAACAACCTGAAGGATCTTGAAAGAGGATTCTTCTCTAGTCAAGCTTCCAGATGAGAACCTTTCTCAGCTAATACCATTTGGAGAGCGTTCAATTGTGTTACCAAAAGTGCTGTATAGATTCAATGTAATACCCATCAAAATTCCAATGACATACAGAATTAGTAAAAGCAGTCATGAAATTCATTTGGAAAATGAGAGACCCAGAATAGCCAATGCAATCCTTAGGAAGAAAAGCGAAGCTGGAGGCATTGCAATACCGAATTTCAAATTATACTACAGAGCTATAGTAACTAAACCTGCATGGTACAGGCATGACCTGAAGGCTGATGGAACAGCATAGAAGACACTGAGACAAGCCCATATAAATACAGTTATCTCAGACTAAAGGCACTAAAAACACAAGTTGGAAAAAAGACAGTCACTTGAATAAATAGTGCTGGGAAAACTGGAAATCCATATAAAGTAAAATAAAATTTAAGCCCCATCTCTCACCATGCACAAAACTCAACTCAGAGTGGATCAAAGACCTAGGAATTAGGCCAGAAGCCCTGCACTTACTAGAAGAAAATGTATGCCCAACACTCCCACATTTTGGCTCAGTAACTAACTTCCTTAACAAGACTCCCAAAGTTCAAGAAGTAAAATTAAAAATCAATATTAAAATTAAAATTGAAAAGCTTCCTTACAACAAAGGAATCAATCAATAACATGAAGAGAGAACCTGCAGAATGGGAAAAAAATCTTTGTTCCCTGCTCCTCAGATAAGGCATTAATTAATATCTAGAATATAAAAAGAACTCAAACGCCACACCAAAAATCCAAATAATACAATCAATAAATGGGCAAAAAAAGCCTAAACTGACACTTTTCAAAAGAAGAAATATAAATAATTAACAAGTATATGAAAAAAGATTCAACACCTCTAGCAATTAGAAAAATGCAAAATAAAACTACACTGATTTTTCACCTCACTCCAGTTAGAATCGTGATTATCAAGAATATGAACAACAATAATTATTGGTGAGGATGTGGGGGAAAGGGTGCACTCATACATTATTGGTGGGACTCCAAACTGGTGTAAACACTCTGGAAAGTAGTATGTTGATTCCTTAAAAAGCTAGGAATGGAACCACCATTTGATGCAGCTATCCCGCCTCTCAGTATATATTCAAGGGATTTAAAATCAGCATACTACAGTGATGAGTGATGCGGCCACATCAATGTTTATAGCAGCACAATTCACAATAGCTAAGTTGTGGAGCCAACCAAGGTGCCCTTCAACAGATAACTGGATAAAGAAACTGTGTATATATATGCCATGGAGTATTACTTAGCCATAATGAAGAATGACTTTATAGTATTTGCTGGTAAATGGATAGAACTTCATGGTAAGCAAAATGAGCCAGTTTCAAAAAGTCAAAGGTTGAATGTTTTCTCTTATATGTAAAAGATAGCCCCAAATAAGGAAAAGATCAGAAGAATATACCAAGGAAGGAGGAAATAGGGAAGGCTCATGGGATGAATCAGACTCAACTTTCCTAAGTTCGTATATGAACATATCATAGTGAATCTGAGCAAATATACATCAACAAAACATTAATAAAAAAAACTTTAGTAAATAACAGATCAGTGGAGTAGATGAAAGAGAATGGGGGTGGGAGAAAGGGAGGCAAGGGGAAATACTTGGGACTGAATTTGAACAAATTATACTCTATACTTTTATAATTATGACATTGAATATTCTGTTATCACGTATATCTAAAAAGAATCAATAAAATCCTTTCAAAGTGTTAAAATCATTTTATATATGACTAAGGTCTAAAATTAAACAATGAAAAATAGTTGGGAATTAAATACTTGGAATGTACCAAGACTTTTGCTCTACAGAGATTAGTTTATATTATGTATGTGCTGTTTTAAGTCACTAGGTTTTTGATGATTTGCTATGGAACACTGAAAATAATACAGCTATGAGCACATATCACAAAATATACAGCACAACTCCCAAAAGCTGTTTAATTAGGTTTCAAAGCAATAAAACAATGCTATATCTCATTTTAATATCTGAAATGGATGATTTATGCTAATTTTCAAACTGCTGCTACACCCTTATTTCATGTTTAATCATTATGAAAGTTCAGCTTGGTGTATATTTCCTGGAATTGTTCACATCTGATAGTTATGTTTCTCCCTAAAGTCAATAGAAATTTAGGGAGATGTAATTATTAGCATTAGCCATGAATCATACTATGTGATAAGCATTTTATTGCAATTTGTTAATCTTTGCAGTTGGCTTTTAAGACTGTAGTTCTTGGGGCTGGGGCAGTGGCTCAGTGATTATAGCACTTGCCTGGCATGTATGAGTATGCAAGTTCAAACCTGAGTACCACGTATACAATGAAGTGTCAGAGCAATGAAATCCACATGAAACACTAAATAAAATTATTTCTCTGTCTCTCACCATCCCTCTCTCTTTTAAAAAAGTTGATTCTCTCTCTCTCTCTCTCTCTCTCACTGTCCCTCTTTCTTTAAAAAAAAAGATTGCAGTTCTTGAATTATATTTCCTTTTCAGCAGGGTCTCTCTGCCTATAGTATGAGTAGCATTTGGATAGGGGACTGGAATAAATGTGGGAAACATCACTAAAAAGCTATACAAGAATCTACATAAGAGATGACAGTCATGTGGGGCAGGATGGTGGCCATGATGATGCTGGAAATGGAGAGAAGTTGACCAATGTAATAAGTTCAAAAATACAATAGAACTGCCTCTTTTGTGTCATGAAATATATAAATAGTGGAGACCTCGTGGTCCAGATTCAATGTTCCTGCAAATTGAATGAGCCTTATTTATGGTTCTAAGCTACTGAGATCATGTTTGTCCTCATGTTTTTCCACCAACATGGTGTGATCTACAGGGATTTGAAACTGGACAACATCCTTCTACATGCAGAGGTCTCTGCAAACAGGCCAACAATGGAAGGTGCAAGGAAGGGATTCTAAATGGCATGACCACCACCACATTCTATGGAACTCCTGATTATATAGCTTCCAAGATCCTGCAGGGGTAGAAATATAGCCCTTCAGTGGACTGGTGGGCCCTTGGGTTGGGAAAATCCCCCTTTGAGATTGAGAACGAGGACAACTTGTTTGGGTCCATCATCTACGATGACATGCTATACCAGTATGGCTCAGCAAGGAGGTCATTAGCATTTTGAAAGCCTTTATGATTAAGAACCCCCACAGTTGCCTGGGATATATGGCCACACAGAATGGCGAGAGGCCATCAAACAGCAGCCTTTCTTCAAGGAGATTGACTGGGTGCTCCTGAAGCAGTAGAAGATCAAGCCACCCTTCAAATTGAGAATTAAAAACCAAAAGAGATGTCAATAACTTTGACCAAGACTTCACCTGGGAAGAGCTGGTGTTCATGCCTGTGGATGAATCAAGAGTGAAGCACATCAACCAAGAAGAATTCAAAGGTATAGTTTGGTGAAGACCTCACGCTTTGAGAAGCCAGAAAACACAAGTGAAGTTTGCTGATGCTACAGGGAGTACTGAGAAAACCCTATGTCCAGAGGCTCAAAAGGTCTTGAACTATTTCTCCTCTACCAGTCCCACGTCCACTCTCTATTTATTGCATCCCCACACCTCAGGCCACCTCCTATTCCACCCCACACCCTCCTGGTGACCAGAAGACATTCTTGATTCTTGCCTTACCAAGAATGCAGAGTGGAGTTGGGTCAGCAGCTAGCTGCACAAGCTACCATGTTTGTTGGCAAGCCTGGTTCCATTCTTTGGGGGCTCCTGGGAGCCAAGCAACTTTAGGATAAAAGACAAATCAAGCAAAAAGACTCTGGCTCTGGCATTGGATGTAGAATCCTGACACCTCTTTCTTCTCATCCCTCCTGTCCCCTGGTGTTTGAATCACAACACGCAACAATGACTTTTAGAACTGTGTCTCCACCAATAAACGTGATAAACAAACAATTCATCTTCTGGTTTATAAAATTTGTTGTTGACTAAATATCTGTCTGCAAACAGTTTTTAAGTTTTGTTTTAAAAAGATAATTATTATGACTCACAGTTATGGGGTACTGTGTGATAATTCCACAAAGGTATACAGTGAGTGTGTAATGACCAAATCAGGGTAGTTAACATTTCTATTTCCTTAGGCATGTTTTTAAAAATTTCAGTTAAACAAACAATAATTCCACAAAACAGCTAAGATACAGAATCAACATATATGCCCATCAGTGGTTGAATAAAGCAAGAAAATATAAATAAATAAATATACTTATATATTCATGCATAAGTATATATGTGAAATTTATTCAGCCATGGAAGAAATGTCCTATGAATTGTGGCAGAATGGATGGAACTAGAGGTTATGTTAAGTGAAATGTCAGATGCAAAAAGACAAGTTCTGCATGTTCTTTCTCACATGTAGAGGTTAAAAGAGTCAATCAGATTGTATAAATGTGATAATTAGAGGTTGGGAAGGTGGAGAGAAGGAGGATAGTGGGAGGATAGATAACCAGTCCCAACTCAGTACAGCAGAGTGGAATCAATACACATTTTCTAGAAAATGGAAATTAGAATGAAATTTGCTCGTCTGTCTCCCAGTTGTAGGTCCTGAGAATGCAACTTTTCTGCCAAATAATTGACAAAGTGATCGACCCTAACTTTATTTATTTATTTATTTTTAAAAGAGAGAGTGACAGTGAGAGAGAGAAAGAGAGAAACAACTTTATTTAGTTTTTCACATGGCTTCAGTTGCTCCAACACTCAGTTGTGTACGTGGTGCTGGGGTTTGAACCCGGGTCCTTGTGCTTGCCAGGCAAGCGCCGAAACTTCTGAGCCACCGCTCCAGCCCCGACCCTAAGTTTATTAATCTTACTTTCCTTATTTGTATATAACTAAAAAGAAAAAAATAAGTTATCAATGAATAAAGCATAACAGAAGAAAGGGAATAATGCCCTAATGACTCAAGAGAAAAGGTGTATTTCTGAAAACTTTTCCTGGACACAGATAATTACTTGGTATTTAAGTATATGGTCAAGAATTAAGAGCAGTAATTCATGAATAGAATACAGCTTAGATAAAATTAAAGTGATAAAATAACCAATGGTCATCTTTGTATCCATTAAACAATGCACTTTTGACAGGAAAAAGTAAAATACATTATGCAAAAAATCCTATCATTAACAGAATGGTAAGCTGAGAAATTCTACCTGAATGTAGAGGGTAACAAAAACAGTTAGAAACAATTAGAGCCAATGGGTAAAGATGAGAAATACAAGGTTCAAACAGGGAAGCATAAGTCATTGCACTAAAGTTTGATACTGCAAGAGAGTGGCATATAGTTTTTTGCTGAACGTTATGCCAGTCCTGTAGAGATCAGTAATCCTGTCTTGAAGAAAAGGGAGTAACTGAAAGTAATAGTTATTTGAAAAATATTTAAGGAAAAAATATCCTGGAATGATTAATAAGTAGCTAGCAAACTTTGTGTGCACAGTGTGTACAGAGAGTATACTTTCCTTTTCAAATCCCATAGGCAGTTGCAAAATATTTTCCTTATTAGGCTACAAAAGCATCAGTTAATTTCCCAAGTGAAGAATTTTAAGGACATGTCCTTTGACAAAAGTGCTAAAATTTGACATTAAAACCAATTTCTACATCCCTCATACAAATCCAAACACATCAGCGAGAACTTTTAGAAAAGCATTTTCAGTAAGTCCTGGACCAGAATTAAAGTCAAATGATGACTATGAGTGTCTGCAGGAATATTTACAGAACAAATTTAAAGGAGATTTCAAGCTACAGTAATTAAAACATATGTTATTGGCCTGATGACAATCAGAGCAGTGGATCAAAATAAAGCCTAGATATAAACCATAGAATATGCAAATGTTTATCTAATAGTAAAGGAAATATAATACCACACATCAGTTGACTGGACTAATCTCTAGTTTTCCAAATTAGTAGGGTTCTTGATATTTGAACAATTGATAAAGTTTTTGTTATTAAGGTGAAGTTAGTTCTTTATTTTAGATCCTATATCAGAATAAATTTAATCTGATTAAAAGTAAAAAATTAAATAATGAAAAAATAGAAGAAAATAATGGTGAATATGTCTCTGGTCTTAGTGTAGAAAAGTACTTTTCATGCATAAAGTAAAAAACACATAAGCTAATTATGATATTTTCATTAAATATATCTGAACAATAAAAAGTGCATACTTACAAAGGGGCACATAACAAACTGGTGTGTTTGGAGCATTTCATGGAAGACAGAGTTTAATATACTTAATATAAAAACAATCTAAGCAATCAGTATAAGAAAGAAAAATACCCCAGTAGAAAAATAGGTTAAGAACATGAGCAAATAATTCTAAAGAAGGAAGCTAGCTAATAAAATGTAGAAAAACATATTTGACTCCACTAATTATTGAAGTAAAACAAATAGAAATATTACCACCTTTAAATTTTTAAATTTGCATACTTTAAAAATGTTAATATTAAGGTTAGATATGGGTGCAAATATTACTATTCTGGAGGAAAATTTTGCAATACTGTATGTCATAGGGGCCTTAAAGTCTACACACATTTTAATTGAGTAATCTCTAGGAATATAGTCTCAGAACATTTATAGGGACATGCTGAAAAACTTATGCCTAGAAATATTCATTGAAACATTATTTACTTTGAAATACTCAAAATAAACACCCATTCATAAGACTTGTTAAAGTATTTTAAAAAGATTTAAATCATGTTTAATCATAATATTTAATGATATTTAAAATTTAAGATATATCATTAAATGGAAATTTTAATTTATGACTAAGTATTTATAGAATGCTCAGTTTTAAATAATAAATTGTTGACTATTTGGGGGTCAGGTACTGGAGATTAAGCCCAAAGGTACTTTACCACTGAGCCACATCCCCATCTGTTTTATTTTTTATTTTGAGACATGGTCTCACTAAGTTGCTTAGGGCTTCATTAAGTTTCTGAGGCTGTCCTTGAATTTGTGATCCTCTTGCCTCAGCCTCCCCAGTCGCTGAGGTCTATGATTTTTATAGAAAACAAACTGAAAGATGCTGTTTGTGAATATCTTTGACTTTCATAGTAGTCATATGAGAGATTGCAAATAATTTTTTCCATCTACTAAATTTTTTAAAGTATTATAAACATTTATTTTTGTACATAGGAAAAGTGGAAATGATACGTATCGAAAAAAGCCATGTGTTTTTTTTTTATTAAACCCTTTTAGTTTTAAAAACAAAGTTATAAGAAATAATGAGGATATTCATGAAAATGTTGGTGAAAAATATTTATTTAACATTTTACTATTGCCTACACTCTGGATATTGTAACTACTATAGACAGAAGAATTTTATTTTATGTATTATTTTTTAAAGAGAGAGAGAATTAATTTTATTTATTTTTTCATCTGCCCTTTGTTTCTCTGATACATAGTTGTGTATGTGGCGCTGGGGTTCGAACCTGGGTCCTCACACATGCCAGACAATCACTCTACCACTGAGCCACCACTCTAGCTCACACAGAATTTTAAATGAATCACATTTGGTGAAGAATAATGAATTAAAAATGTTACTGACTATAATTACATTCTGTCTATCTAACAGGGTTTTTGTTTTTTTGGTTTTAGAGCCCTATGGTTACTCTCTGAACATTCCAGTTTTGAGATCTTAGAGAAGCTTAGAGCTGGAGGGAACCCTGGATCATTTGGTTGGGTTCTTTTCATTTCACGTCTGAGAACACAGGAACATTACATGATGTCTTCACTGAAATGAAGAGAGAGGCCTTTATTCTTCCCCTTTCCTGTAATGTGCTATGTGTAAGTATCTGAAGATAATTCTGCACACCTGTCTAATAGTTCTTACAGTTGAATAGGCAAATCTCCTGTGGTCAGAAAGGAATATTGAATATAATTCTGCCCAACAATCCATGTGAAAACTCATTCATAGTCTTTCCTACCTGGGCATAGGCATTTTTATAGGTGTGGGGAAGGATTTTAGAGCTTCAATATTGTGTTTTTGCAGAGAATTACCAGTCTTAGCCAAGATTCCTCATCTACAAGGCTCTACATGCAGCCCTCACCAAGTGTTTATTTGAACTCAGCTTTTACAACTGGAAATCTAGGTGGTTAACTTTATTTTGATATAAACCGAAAAAGTCCTACTCTGGCTACCTTCATAGAGTGGGTTGTGTCTCATCTATATTGGCGTAACAGGATTTGGTGGCTGTGTTAGCTTTTGATTAAATGAAAATGACTTCCAGATTGAGTAGTGGAATATGTTTTGCATGTGATACAAAACGTCTTGGCTCCATGTTCTTTCATATTTTATATTGTTAAATACTGCTACTTAACAGCATTAGAAATACTTGTCATTTAACTTAAATTTTGTACATGCATACAAATTTTGTACATGTGTTCTTTTACTCAAACTCTTCTTTCTTTATTAACTAAATATTCCTACTAATTATTAATGTGGCCAACATCTCTTGTAGGAAATATACAAAATAAAAATATTAAGAATATGAACAAATGAAATTTGCATGAAAATCTGAAAGGAAGTTTTGTTGATGATGCTTTTATGTCTATTAGTCATCCTGCTGCAGCTTGTAATAGCCATTTGAGGGGAAAAAAATCCAGTGATTGAGTTACCACATTTCAGAATCTAGTCCTCAGCTTTGCAAGGCCAAGAATTGGTCTTATCAGAACTCTGAGATAATTAGGCTCTAAGAAATTGGTTCATTTCAATAAAAGAGAAAAAGATGCATAAACTAAAATATCAATTTGCTCACTCTTAATGAGAAATATAACCATGCCTAAGACTGAATTACTCTTATCAGCAGATCAGCATATTCTCTCCCTGTAGGCAATATACAAAATCTATAACATTTAATCAGAAGGTTCATCTGATGAAAATAGATTTCTTTAATTCTAGGGAGTGCCTCTCCTAAATTAAGGTAAAACTAAATTAAAACTACAAAATTGGTCTTATGCAATGAAGGACAGATAGCTTTACCTATTATACCCTTAGTTTACAGTCTCCATCCTCTGGATGTACAGAGTATATTCTTACAACTAGCCCCTCTCTTTCTGTGAGGTACTATTTATAACTACATATTATATTTTTTAACCTTTTAAAAATATTTCAAGTGCTTGGTCAATGACCCAAATTGTAACACCTGATACACTTATTCTAATTTTTCACCAATCACAATTGTACAAGATATTGCCTAAGTAAACACTTTTGTATTCAATCTTGGAAGATGTTTCCCCACATACTTTATATAATCTTTCTACAAAACCATAAATTATGTTTTTATGGCAAACCAGTATAGGGGTCAAACTCTTTTCCCAAATGTGCTTACTTACGCATATATTTTTGGATTTCTCTTCATTCACTGGTGAGTTTTCCATTCTTACTTACCTTAAGCATCCTTGCAACTATTTTTGGAAGTTTCTGGAGGTGTTGCAGTCCCAAGGACTCTGATGCCCATGCAGAAAGTGTTGCATCGTAGAGTTGCATATCAATGGGGGCACTGCAGCTCTCCCTGGGGCAGGTGTCTGCCCTCGTGATGCAGTCTTCTGCCTTTGGTATGTGCTGTGCAGGGCTGTACCCCATTGTGCCAAGAGTCATGGCCAATAAGACATGTTACCAAAAAAGCAGGTGGCTAGGTAGATGCAGAAATGATGGGATTTAAATATATTATGATCATGGTCAACACCCAAATAAGAAATTGCTGGGCAAATTCTGAGCCTGAGGAAATGGATAAGCAGAGACATGGGAATGGGTAGCAATGTAGAGTTTGATCTTAGAATTTAGAAGAGGATTTTAGAGGTTCATGAAAGAGAAAGAAGAGAAAAAGAAAAAAAAAGAAAAAAGAGGAGGTATTATTGGAGGAGGCCGGTTCAGAACAAATGTTGGCCCAGTAGGCAATCTCTCCCTAGGGCATATGGCTTCAAAAGTAGAATGAGGGATGGATCTTTGTCCTTGTACTTCCTTGCCAAGTTTATGCAGGGTACAATTGCACAGCTGTTTAAAGAATTGAAGATATTTTAAAAGAATATTAAAGAATGATGCAATTATAAAGACTGGATACTTGTAAGAATATAAGTTTATGGTGTTAATCATTAAACAAAATATTTAGTAGCAAGTAATTTCTCTTGGTTGCTGTCAAAAATAAGGAGGGAATAGATTTTAAAGTGAAAATGTAGATTATATTAGTGTTGGTTATCTAGTTGATGGTGTATGAATCTATTGATTTCCACTTCCAGATAAACCATGGTAGGAGATTTATTGGTCTACTTTACTCTGACAACACCATCTTGCAGTATTTCACAGTCTGTTGTACTTTGTTTTCACAATTGCAATTTCCCTTTTCTCCCCAACTCAAGTATGCCTGTCAACCACATCCAAGAGGTTGTTCTCGTGCAAAGCCAACAATGCCTGATTTCTCAGCAATAATATTCCTGTGCAATATTGCTTTCCTGACACTTGTTGCTGGTGCTATGTTTGGATCATGATTAAAATGATCATTTCCCTCTAAAACCATTTGAAATACAGCTTCTGAAATATATTTCTTTAGATTGCTATGTTTTCAAGAGGTTGAGATTTAATCTTACCTAGAGGCAGGATAGGAAAAGACCAAAAACTTTGGATTGTGTCATTTCTTTGAAATTTTCTTGTAAGTGCTTGTATGTGTGTGTGTATGTAAACCCATTTGTGTGTATAGATGCTCTCTTGACTTACAGTGGGGTTATGTCCCAATAAACCCATTGCATGCTGAGAATAATGTAAGTTGAGAAAGTATTTAATGCACCTAACCTAACAAACATCATAGCTTAGCCTAATCTACCTGGAATATATTCAGAACACTTAACTGTAGCCTACAGTTGTATACAATCATCTAACACAGTCTATTTCATAATAAAGTTTCAAATATCTCAAGCAATACTCTGGAGAGTATTATTTATTTTCCATAATCTGATGGCTGACTGGGAGATGCAGCAGCTCACTGCTGCTATTCAGCAAAGCAAGAGTATATTAGTAGCCTGGAAAAGATAAAATTTGAAATATGAATTCTATTGAATGCATATCACTTTTGTGCTAACATAAAATAAAATAAAATACTTGAAAGTTAGAATTCTTCTGTATATATCTGTATGAATATATGCATGTATATATGAGTGTGTTGTCTGTCTTTCTGGCTGTCTACCTGTCTGTCAATCTACCAATAAACATATGGCTGTCATATTTGCTATAGAGATCTATGAAATTTTAAAAATATAAAGCTTCTTACCAACTCCCCATACATTGTTGTTGCCTTAGAGTTAACATCACTGCTTTGAAAATTCAGACTGTAAGTATTTTCATTTGGGGTGAAATCCACAGTTGGCTTTCAGCAGTGAGTTAGAGGTGTGACACATGGGGAGTCCTGGAGGGAACATAGCAGTGGAGGAATTTTAAAATAGCTGCAAGAAAATGATAGATTGGTAAACCTTGGCAGAAGAACAAATGTTTCACTTTTCTAATAAACTGACTTTTCTGGATTCATTTCAAATCAATTTCTAAAATGGCTACGTCCAATTTTAGGTTGTCTGGGTTCCCCTGTATTTTCCCCCCACTCCTTTTTCTCCAACTATGTCTTCCTTCTTTTCAGACTGAGATCCCTTTTCTAGTTCTTTTCTTCCTTTTGGTTGGTTTCTTGTTCATTCTGCCCCTTGAATATCTGCCTTCCTAGGATTGATTATGAGATGGAACAGTCTCCATAGCCTTCCTAGCAGCCTTCTTCACTCAACTTACTTATCATACACTAGCATGGTGGCAATTAAAACCCAAACAGTTTTAATGTTGTAACTGCTGCTTATACAGAAAAAGGAAAAATAATTAAAAAATAGTGCATGTGAAGAGTACACAATATTTCTGAAAACTTAAGTTCTTAGAAGCGTAGTTCTTCATCCAGAGATGGCAACTGGTACCCTGGGTGAGGACCTGATGACTTATTACTAACAG
>PVKS010023534.1:0-32286 GCA_004027875.1 Aplodontia rufa
GCATTTTAAGTACTATAAAATAAGTCAAAGTTATTTTGACATAAGAGCACATTTATGCAAAGGAAAAATATGGGAACAAATTTAAGAATCAATACTGTTGACCTTCACATTAGAAATCAAAACCGCATTTCACAGTCTATATGAAACTGATTTTGATATTAGATTATCTTCAATAGCTCTTCTTTTCAGAGGCTGTAAAACTTAAGTAAGTATTTGATTGTTTACTCCAGGTGCATGAGGTAAAACCCATCAATTCTTCAATAGGAAGGGTCAATAGGTACTTTACAACCTGGATTATTTTGAATCCCTCTCCTTAGGTCTTGGCCTTGTTTGGGTGGCTAAGCAACATTCTACCTATCCTGGACTGTTGTAGCATGATAAGTACCCAATGGTAGTAAGGCCCTGTTTTTGAAGTTGTACTTTAAATCAAACTTATAATTCTCAATAAAATGACAACTTTATCCTCTCCTCTCTGAGCACTGGCAAAACTTGAATGGTGGCTTTCTCCCTAAACTTAAAGGTGACAAATAAACTTAGCTTTCTCTTATCAGCTAGTGATATTTGGGAAGCTGAACTTAATGAATTTCTTGGAGTAAAAGAGTCCTATAAAACCCTCATTAATAATACTTTATTATAAAACAAATTTTATGAAATCAAATTTCATAATACTGATTAAATTATTTCTTCTTCCTAGAAATAAGACATTTGTGAAAACATTAGCAAATATCTTGATATTTTTATTTGTATTGGAAAACAATAACATTTGGTTAAATGCCTTATCATGTAAAAATTTATCATAACAAAATACTAGCTGTCTTGTATCTTTAATTATTGAAACGAAAATTTTAGCAGGTAAGACCTATGGAAAATGTACAACCCTATTTATGTTTATAGTTGAAAGAATGGACACTCATAATTTTTAAATACTTAGTTTTAAGAGCGACCATTCTTCAACATGCACAGGTAAGATGCCAAATTTTTCCTAATTTCCTATAAAATTAAACTTGTTAAAATAACGTACTTGGGGCTGCAGCAGTGGCTCCGCAGCTACAGCACTTGCCTGGCATGCACAACTACATGGGCTTAAACCCCAGTACCATGTACCCAAGGAAGTCTCTGGGCAACAAAAGCCACATGAAAAACTAATTTTTTTCTCTTTCTCTCTCACTATCCCTCTCTCTTTAAAAAAAAAATATATGTTATATACATATATATGTGTATTTATATACATATATATATATTATATATATACACTTTTTTATCATTAAAATAAATTAGAGTCTGTAACGGTGGCTCAGCAGTTGCAGTGATTGTAGTGCTTGCCTGAAATGTGCAAGGACTCAGGTTTGTACCCCAGCACCGACTACACAATGGATTGTTGGAGAAAAAAGGTCCACATGAAAAATTAATTAAAAAATTGATTCTCTTTTTCTATCTCTCACTGTCTCTCTCTTAAAAAAAAGAAAACGAAAATAAAAAACAAGTTAGAGGTGCATGTGTGTGTTAAATATTAGGTGGCCTATCTTAAAAATATATCCACTAAAAAATGCTATCTCAAATAGACCAAGTTTCAGCTAAAATAAATGTAGGAAGAAATAGAGAAATAAAAAATTGTTGGTGAGCCCTGGTGACAGAGTACTTGTGTAGCAAGCAAGCATCCCTGGGTTTTATCATCAGCACCACAGAAAGAAAAACAGAGAAAAGGAAAAAAACTAAATTATTGGTAATAAATAGCATATCCCTTCAAAAAACTGAAAGATTAAATAATAATCAGAGCAATTAAAGATATAAGTAATACAAATATTATGTCTAAGCTCTTAGATTATTTTTTTTCTTTTGGTATCAGCAATTGATCCCAGGGGCATTCAACCACTGAGCATCATCCCAGTCCTTTGTACTACTTTGTGTGTGTGTGTGTGTGTGTGTGTGTGTGTATGTGAGAGAGAGAGAGAGAGAGAGAGAGAGAGAGAGAGGGTCTTGCTAAGTTGCTGAGGCTGTCTTTGAACCTGTGATCCTACTGCCTTAGTCTCCAGAGTTGTTTACATGACAGGTGTTGCCATCATGCCCAGTGACACATTCTTTTTGAGCAGAAGTGGACATTTATAGCAATATTTGTGTCTGTAGCGAACACAGCCTCAGCAAATTCCACTGAACCCACATTCAGGGTTATGATGTAACATACACTTTACCTTGAATATGGCTGAAGTTCCCTGGGATTGATCAGGGTTGTGATTCTCAATATCATACAGCAAAGGTTCTCAAAACAAAAGAGCAATAAAATTGAAATTCTAAAACCAAAGTGAAGTGGAAGAAATTTAAGATGTTGGAAACTAAAGAGCAATTGTATGAAAAAACTTTTTGAATTAACAAAATCACAATGGCAATTAAGAAATATAAACAGAGAATAACGTTTAAATGCTACAAGTTAAAATATTGTTTTTAAGAAAGTTATTAGTGTTGGGGCTGGAGCGGTGGCTCAGCATTTCAGCGCTTGCCTGGCAAGCACGAGGACCCGGGTTCAAACCCCAGCACCACGTACACAACTGAGTGTTGGAGCAACGAAGGCCATGTGAAGAACTCAATAAAGTTGTTTCTCTCTTTCTCTGTCTCTCTCACTGTCTCTCTCTCTCTCTCTCTTAAAAAAAAAAGTTATTAGTGTTGAATAAAATTACTAAGAAACTTAGAATGTATTAAATGTAAAACTGTACAGATTGAAAAAGTAAAACTTACACAAGTATCAAGAAAAATAGCAATGACCAAAATTAATAAATTGTAGAGAGAAAAAACATAAAAAGAGCAAAACTATAACCCACCTCTCTGAAAAGCCTAATAATGTAGATTAAGATCTAAATAAGTTTGATCATCAAAGACAGATGAAAATAAAACAAATAGTGATTTAAAATGGAAAAAATTGTTCTAAAAATTAAAAATTAATTTGATAAGTACCAAGGAAATTTTAACACAACAAAACTAGTTAAGGAAGAAAATTTAAGATGATCAATAACTAAACTTTTAAACAATGAAATAATAGCAATCTAGTTATTTTTCAAAAGTTTATTTTATCTCTTCTGAAGATACTTTTAATCATGTATTTTTGTCCTAGAAAATAATTAGTTCTTCAAAGCGTTTTAAGAGGCAATTTCTGTGTTCTATTTTTACAAATACATCTGAAGTTAAAATATGTGAATAAAATTATAGGCCAATTTGTACACTCCAAATAGCTAGGTATTACCCAAGGAATGTGGTAGAAGCTCTCCCCAAAAATATACAATGAGGATGAATTTTCTGAATATAATATAAAACCACCCTATCTTACAGGAGGATACTTCCAAGATACTCCACTCCACATTTTAGGTGTTACCTGGTTCAGGGCTAAGGAATTTATTTGTGGTTTCAGTCTGAGCTCTGGCAGAGAGAAAGCCTCTGTGGAGAATCTTTAAACCTTGCCTTTCCCCACTCTTCCTTTGGTAGGCTGTCTTGCAGATATATGGGCACCTTGTCTTTGTACTCTCCATATGTAGTCAATTACCATCTCCTGAAGGTATAACTTGCTAAGTTTTCTGTTCCGTGTTATGCAGGAGAGCAGTGTTATGCCTCTGGCCCATGCTGCAGCATTTATTAAATCTGTTTTCCTGAACACTTCTCCAGGGCCTGAGCCTTCTTTGTCACATTTCATCTTGGTACCCCAGATGGGACTGTGGAGGTGAAGATGGTTTTTCAGCCTCTTTTGTCTCTGGAATCTAGCTTTGCCAGGACACTGAAGGATGAAATTTCCCCTTGGTGTATGATGGGTGATTTTGCCTGTAGGGGAAGCAGTTCTTTCAGTTCTCCAAAGCAGCAGTCCTAAGCACAATAGAACCCACAAAGTGCAGGAACCAGGAATTGGGATCTAGGAGCACTGCTGGACTGAACAGGAAGGGCCCAGGTCCACTAATGGTAGCCTACCTGACTTCCCCTTTGAGGCCTAAGCAGATAGAAGAGAGGCTTGATCAACCTCTGAGGGGCCCTGAGTAATCTCCAAGAGGAATTGAACCTGAAAAGGGCCTGGGGAGTCACCTGAGTAGTCTCTATTCAGGGTTAGCCAGCAGAGGGAAACCATGACTCCTTTGGTTTAGAAATTTGGAATGGGGGCAGCATAGAAAATTTTGTTCTGACCAAATTTGTATAAAGGTGTATAAAAGTGAGCAACACCAATGCAGAATGGGAAGTAGGAGGTACAGAATGTAAACTTACTCCTTTAAAGTACATGTTCAAAACTTTAGGAAAGGTTTTAATAATGACTGTGGGATCAAAGCCCACCCAGCAGAAGTTACATGCTTCCTGTGAATTAAAATGTCCTACCTATAATATGGAATGGCCATTAGTATCAGTGGCTCCCAAAGTGGGGGCCATCAGTGTTGGAAACCCCCAAAGGGTGGAAATGAAATTTTAAACTTCTAAGTGCAGAAATGACTATAAATCTATTTGTGGCAACACAGCTTTTGTGCAACAATGTCCAAATGAGTCCCAAATTATAGTTCCATGAGGTTTAAGTCATAATATAAAAATCTATGATAAATTTTATTTTAATTTCTAAAGTGTTAAGTGTAATTGAGACTATAAAAAAATCTGTGGCTATAATCTCCTACCAGTGGAGATCTAAGACCTATTGAGAAGCTACAAAATTGGTTTTCTGTCTGTTTTATATTGTGTACACACCAAATGACTTATACATAAATCAGTACTCATAAATTTATTAAATAGATCCAAATGCCTTTTAGTTCATGTGACTCAAATAAACTTTAACAAAAAGGACTAATCTAGCATTGTGAGAGTAAAGGTGGCTTTAAAATTACTAACTTATATATGGCCATATTTCTAAAAGTTTGTCCTGAAAACAAGTGTCTATTTAAAAATAAGTCTCAATTTAAAGGTGCAGCAAGAACTATATTCAAATATGAAGTAGGTCACTGTCATGGCTAGCCAGCCAATTAAATTGTTGGTTTCTATAAAATGTTTAAAAATTAATTGCTTCTAGTATTTCCTTTTTTTTTTGCTCTTTCTCTTCAGCAGGGAAACTAAGTCTTATTTTTGTGGATCTCCTGAAGTTAACAGCTAAAAATGAATAAATTAGATTTAACGTAATTAAGATTAATCTTAATAAATGAGTTTGTTAAAGAGGACTTAATTAATCTGCTTAATTTACAAGATTAAAATGCTAAAATATCAGTTGTTACTATAAATTCAAGTACTCTAGTTTTCTTAAATTCTATAAGGTGATAAATATATATATTTATATATATTTGGGTTTATTAAATGTGTTTTTGATAATTGATTTTAAGGAAGGATTTAAAATTGCTTTGCTTCTGGATCTTCACCAGGAACATAGTTACTAAAAGTTAAAATTTTAACGTATAATTGGATATGTAAAGGGAACAAAAATTTTCAGCAGTGCTTCAAAGTACTGTAAACAACAAAGTATTTGATCCTATTAAAAGGAGAAATTTAAAGTTCAAAAATTTTAAAAGGATTGCTTCCGAATGTAAATTCTTAAAAAAGAGATCAGCAGCTAAAATGATAAGATAGTTATATGTATGGAAATATGTTTTAGTGTGGGAAATTTAAAGAAGAAAGAAACATTTCTGAAGAAAAATATTTTATATTCCAAGACAAATAAGCTATGAATGTCTAAGTAAGCTGCAAAAGTTTGTAGCAAGGACATCTCAAAAGTATGTGTGTGTGGTTAAGTTGACCTTGGCTAGCAAAGGCAGTAAGTTATAAACTGCTATAAATCAGAATCTAATTCTCTGAATGTTAGGGTAACAAGGGTTTCTTCAAACACTGATCTGCTGTTATCTATGAAGGTAATTTCCTTGTGTCTATTAGATGTTATTATTTAGGAAGCTAAGTCATAAAATTAGGGTATATGTATTTATTTCTAAGTATTTTAAATAATTGCTTCATAACTGGTTGAATAAACAACTGTTATTTTAACTTACTGCAATATGGTTAACATCTAAAAATACACATAAAATCAGAAACATATAATTTGAAGACTATATTAATATAAACTGCATCTAAGCTTTATGTAAAGGTTTATGAAGATTTATGATAAGTTGACCAATATGTGCTTTCTCTTGTACATGGTATTAAATACGAAAGGCCATACAGCCACTAAAGGACTTGGTTTATTTTTGCTTACCTTGACTAAGCCAATTTCTGATCATTAACACTGTTTCCTAAATATATAAGATTTAAAATTATCCTTTGATCTTTGTCAGTATTGGTAACCTATGCTGACCTGTGATTATTGTTATCTTATACTATGAATTCTAAATTTTACTTAAAATTTAAGCTTATACTTAACTAATGTAAAAATGTCTATGTAATGCTGGCTTCTCTGTATACTACATGTATTTATGTTTTTCTTTTTGCACATATACAAGCCTTTTAAAATGTAAAGCTTAAGAAAACATTTTTATCAGGTTTCTAAACTATGGTCTCCTTCAATTTTATATAAGAATAACTAATTTTGTTGGTAATTATGCCATCTGATGTTTCGTGTTTAGAAAAGGTAACCTGTTATCAATAAGTTACATATAATTTTATTTTTAAGGGCTGAGGACAGAATTCAGGGCCTTGCGCATACTAGGCAAGCGCTCTGCCACTGAGCTGAATCCCCAACCTCTTATAATTTTTTTAAAGGGAGGGACAGAAACAGAGATAGAAAGAGAGAAACAATTTTATTTAGTTTTTCATGTGGCTTTCATTGCTCGGACACTTCATTGTGTACGTGGTGCTGGGGTTCAAATCCACGCCCTTGCACATGCCAGGCAAGTGATGTAACTGCTGAGCCACTGTTCCAGCCCCACATACAAAATTTTTATGTTACTATTTATTTACACTAAAATGGAAGTATAAATGGATCGTTAAAAGATAATATGGAAAGTCTAATTTGTTTAAGAGCTCTCTTAGTCTTTCTGTTTGATTCACATTTCAGATGTAATGTTGTATTGTGTTAACTGATAAAATTATATTTTAAAGACACAAGGATCATCTCCAAAGGAAAAATGCACTGCCTAAGATTCTGTTAAAAGCTCATCCTTGCCTGAGATAAGACTCAAGTCTCCCATCTTACTCCATTTAGGATGATTCCAAAGTAGGCTAAAATTAGCCTTATTTAGAGTCAGGTTCAAAGGATAGGTTCTTATTATACCAATTTCTATAATCTAAAAATAAATTAAGGACATAATATAACTAAGTAAAGGTTGGAGATTAGGGTAATCATTTCCCCTGACTCATGGCTATTATACAAACTCAATATGTTTTTACTCTTTATTAATTCCATTCTGAATTTTTCTTATAAAGTAATCACTGTTGTCTGGGTGTTTTACAGAAATACAGCTTTTATAATAATAACTTGAGCTAAGTTGGGACGGTAACTTGTCAGGTATATGACAATCAGGATAAAAGGTTAAGAGTAACTTCCAGCACTAATGCTAATCCCAAATTAAATTAAAAGAGTAAATAACTATGAAATCATAAACATTAGAGTTAAAACCTAGTACTCCTACTTTAGGGTTTGTAAAACTCGCTTACTGAATGTTTAAAACCAAAATGTAAAAACTAAAGTTGGAAAAAATAAATAAAAGGGCCAAAGAAAGGTCAATATTTTGGCAATTGCCCTTTAAAATCAGCCAGGACTTGGGAAACAGTGGGAATTCTCTAAGGACTTTGCCACGCTGGGTCATATGACTTCCCAACTAGGGAGCCAGTGCACACTACAGGAGGGTCACAAAAAAGTGGGGGATGTGCCTGATGCTTCCTAGAGAAGCCACATGTGGTCATTGGGACCTTGATGTACCCTGGCAGATGGCACTGATAGAGGAAAGCTAGGGGAGCTATGAAGCCTCTTGTGAGTGCACCCCTGCCCCCACCCCAAAAAGTTTCTGCTGGCTCTAAAAACAAATTGGAACAAGGTCAGGTTGTTCAGCTTGGTCCTGAACTTCTGGCAGGAGAGTATAACCAAAATAAAAGATGAAGGTACTTTAGTGCATCTTAAGATATATACTTGTGCCAGCCCTACCAAAGGTAAAGCTGAAAGCTATAAAGAAAAGTTTCTTAGATAGAACCCATTAGGAGGAGAGCCTAATGGCTGTCACAAAACACTGCCAGAGTCACAATTTTTTTTTGAGTCAGTATTGAAACTTTAAAAATCTTTCTGCTTGATATGTGTTTCTGTGTTTGTTGGTATGATTCTCTAACCCCAGTATTGTCCCTATATCTTTACTATAGCTCAAGGGACACTTATGGCTTTTTGAAAACCAAGCATTGTGCTTATGTTTCTAACAACTGTGCTAATGTTTCTAAAACCTTGACTGGTGCCCACTCATAAGGGAACAAGGCTCTATCTAAAGCTTTAATGAGTTACTATTTTTATGGTTTTTGGAGACTGGCCAATGATACTGATTATTTTTGTGCTAATTTTTTGTAGTAATAATAATGCTTTTCTGTCTTGTCTATTGTTGTCTTAGCATGATCCCTGCCCCGTGTACACCACATCCAGTCACCCACTGTCTGTTGCCGTGGACCTCTGGGTTTCCCTGATAATAAGTACCCTTAACTCTCCATGCTCCACAAGTTCTTTTGGGTCAATTTCCCCATCTTTGCCCTCTCTCAGTAGGAAGCAGTCTGATTGAGTCCATGTCCTATATCTTAAAAGGATTTAGGGACCCAAAATCCTTGAACGGGGAATGTTTAGGGGACAGATGTAGGAAAATGATGGGTCTGAGAAAGGTTGCCAGTGAGTTTGGTTACAGATATAGACTCCTTTAAACTGGAGGATTTAGTCTGGGTTAAGGAAAGAAATGTCCAGCCCTTAAAACCTCTTTGGAAGGGACCTTTCACTGTCATTTTGTCTACCCCTACTACAATAAAAATTGCAGAAACAGGCCCCTGGATTCATTATACTAGGCTCAAGCCCACATCTGTCGACTGGGGATGCACTCCAGACTCTAATGCACCCCTTAAGGTACCATCCTAAAGAAGGTGATGCTAGACAAGTTTGAGGATCAGAAGGACAACAGCCCTGTCCTAGTTACCCCTGAAGCTGACCAGACTAAGCACGGCTGAACTTGAGGAAATGACAACTGTGCTTCAATGACCCTAGACTGGCTAATCCAAGTGTGCAGAGATTAATTGGCCAGCAGGACAAATGGGCTATTTTATCCTTTTAAGATAGTTTTTACACTGAAATGCATAGCCATCCTTTGTTATTAACTAAATATACAGTCTTTGTTTTTGGTACAGGACTGGTGACAATGACTCCTGAGGACTTGAGGACTGGAATCTTTGTAACAGAATTTTATTTGTACTTTGCTGTTTTGCTTGTGTAGGATTCATAGGGTTTATTTAGTTTATTGAGCTGACATAGTTTAAAGTATAATGATAAAGCAGTGTAATGCTCAATGGGATTTTTAGCATTTACCATGTTCAATTGCTTGTTGCCAGGGCTAAATCTTAGCCATTAGCCACCATGTACTCCATGTATTGGATTGATTTTTTATGACGATAGTGAAACTTCTAAAAAGTACAAAGGTCCTTCCCCATTACAAAATTGTTATAATTTTATGATCATGTGTTGCTGGGAAAAATTCAGAATTTTTCAGGGATATACTGGTGATTGATAATCAGAGGAGCTTCGTATTGCTGGCCATTAGATCCTGTGCGGTGTAGGAAGAACTCTTAGGAGACTGGAGAATGGGAATATTGGGGGAATCATCTCAGAAGGAGATCGCTATCCTCCACAAGATATCCATTTAACTCAGGAGTTCTTCTTGGGGAAACAACAATAGGGGGAACCCAAGCTGGGCATCCATGATATGGCATTAGCCCTGGATAACTGAGTATATATACAATGGTTCTTGAATGTTTGATAATGTTCCCCCCTCAATTATATCTCTATATCCATCTTAAAAAAAAAAAAAGAGCTACACAGGGGTTGGGGATTTAGTTCAGTGGCAGGGCCCTGAGTTCGATTCTCAGCCCTGAAAAAAAAGAAGAGCTACATGATTTCAGGAAAAGGGAACCACAAGGTTATATTGATGATCTTCCAGAGCTCATCACCCCAGGTTCTATGGTTACAAGCCCTAGCCCAACCGCTAGACTATATTAGGGTTTAAGCCCAAATCTTAAGCTTACCGTCCTGGGAAAAAAACATTTTGGACTTGGCTAAGAAAATAATCAAAGACCTTGGAGTTAATAATAGCTGGGTCTGCAAAAAAGCTCTCACAAGTGAAAAGTGGCCTTGGAAGAAATAAGCTTAGATGCTTATTCCTTACTACAATGGATCAGACCCATACTGTTTCAGAGAGTGAAAGGCCCCAGAGCTGGATTATAACTTACACCATCAATATTATACAGATCTGGATTTTTCCTACTGCAAAATCAAACTAGAAGAGACCTAGGGGTTCCCTTGCATGAGGACTTAGGATCAAGAAAAAAAGAAGAGCAGAGCCATTGGAGATAGACTTGATCTAAGAGGTCAACAAATTTGGAGTAAAGATAAATGGCCTATCAGAGAGGTTACAGAACTATTATTTACCTGCTAAAGTATATTATTCAATTGAAAACTGTTAGAGCAAATGGTTAAAAACATACTCAGCAAAAATAGTCCGTCCAAACCTGGGAGGATTTCAAGGGTTGGAATCCAGACTCGCTGTTCGGAGTCTGTTTTTCTACTTTTGGTGGATTTAAAAGTTTAATTGGTGTAATAAGAATTTATGTTGTTAATTTGTTTGATACTTCCATGCTGGGGGGGGCTTTGCACAAAGACAATTAATTCCACTTTAGAAACAACTATGAGAAGAAAAATGCAGCTAAAATTATAATATTGCATAAAGTATTAAATCAAGAAAATAATACTTTATAGTTTAAAGATAAATTTAAATAATATGGCATAAAGTGTGGTAGAAGATCTCCCCAAATATATATAATGAGTGAGAATTCTCTGAATATAATAAAAATCCTCCCTGCCTTACAGGAGGCTTCTTCTGAGATACTCCACTCCACATTTTAGGTTTTACTTGGTTAAAGACTAAGGAATCTCTTTGTTTGTGTTTCACTTCCTGAGTTCTGGCCTTGAGAGCCTAAATGGAGACCCTTTAACCCTTGCCTGTCTTACTCTTCCCTAGGGAGCTATTGATGGCCATGCTGCCTTAAAGATGGATGTACTTCTTGTCATTCTACTCTCCATATGTAGTCAATTACGTACAATCTCGTGAAGGTATAAATTGCTAACTTTCCTGCTCCACATTGTCCAGGAGAGCAGTGTTATGCCTCTGGTCCATGCTGCAGCATTTATTAAATCTGTTTTCCTGAACACTTCTCTGGTGTCTGAGCCTCCTTTGTCCTATTTCAGAAAGTCTAGAATTCCATTACAATAGAGCATTATAATCAAATGGGTCTCAATTTAGAAAGTCAAGAGCAGATAAAAATGAATCACTACATTCATCCCAGTATATACTATAGGGGAAAAAATATATATATATAATAAAATTTATATATATATATATAATATGTACATAAAATAAATCATTTTAATAAACAAGAAGCAAGATGGGAATGTCCTAATACAGCAAAAATTATGGAATAAAATCCTACAAAGAATTTTAGCTGAGAAACAAACTTTAGAAACAGTCCCCTAGACTAGGCACAAGGGAAATCTGCCCCATCCTCAATAGGGCTGTCCTTCATGGGATGAGTGTGCTTACCGTTGCCACAAGAAAACTGCAAGAAACCATCATGAGAATTGGAAGGGAAAAGATGTGTAAGAGTGACAACATATGAAATACTGTCTTCGTGAGTTAACGTGCCAGAAAGGAAAGCTTGAATTATCTTAGGGCTGACATTTTAGTTCTGAGAAAATGTTTGAGGAATATATGCATAAAATATAAAGTGAAAGAATTGCATCTGCTAGGGCTGAGGAATTCATATGCATCACTATTTAATATATGTTTGATTCTTTTTAGAATAAAATCATACAAAAACCTATCCCCCAAAATTCACTTTTTATAATACAGCTAATCTGTATTAATTTTATGTATTAACTTTAGCAAATATATCTCAGCATATATCAATTTCCTCTATAGTAATTTGAAGATAACCACTGCTGAATTTATTGTTGTATCTGTCTATTTACCCATCTGTCCATCCATCCATCCATCCAACTTCTATCTTCCTACCAGTTTTTGTATGTGTAGTTTACAGAACATATTGTTCAATACTGGACTGTAAACAGAGAAACATGAGGCGCCAGGAAAGCCTACGATAGATGGGTGAGCAAGATCTTCACTCAGCAGTGGACATGCAAGTCACCATATTGTACAGGTTCCCTTTCAACAGCTATGTGTGATAAACTAAGAGCAGAGCAAGCTAGTGGGGCGACCACACTTTCTAGAACCTTACTAACTATAGTTCCTAATCTCAGTTCATAAAACATCTCAGGTGCAGATGTGGACTTGGTGCTAGAACAGCAATGTAGAGAATTGAACAATTAAGTATATTTAAAAGAATTTTAAAGCAATATATCATTTAAAAATTGAATTTGTCTTAAGGTATCCATTCTATTAATATATTCAAGAACTCAGTGATTACAAGCTTTCATTGTAATAATAATAATATGATTAGATATCAATTATAATAACACTATCCTCCTAAAATGATATGCGATGTTTTTGTTAAGCAAGTGAGTAAAGCAGAACTTAGAAAATCTGCTTATATTGTTAGTATAACATGCAATTTGTGATGTGAAACAATTAAAAATGTGTGCATTCCTTTTATATATCATGTGAAATTCTTGAGATTTTGCTCATGTTAATCTTTGATAAAGTTCATAAGTTAAAGTTTATAAAGGAAGTCAAAGTACATAAAATTTTGAATATAGGCAAATTTTACCTCCACAATCTGGCAAATTAGAAGGTAGCAACTTAGCGATTAAGAATGACTTTTTTTCTTTTTCTTTTGCTTGAGATTGCCTAGCAATCCTTATTACCAGTATGAGTTTACATAAGTCTTACAACTTCTCTAACTTTGATCAACTTATCCATGGAATGTATTGTGAGAGCTGAATACAATAGCACAGAGAAAGTTCTGGCCCCACCAGCCCCACAATAGATAACCTGTGCACAATGGAATTAATAGTCCTACCTGGATCAAGACCCTAGATGGTGTTACTCTTCTGAGCTCTTGATGGTGACCTAGTTTTACACCACCAATTATGATGAATGAATAATGGTTTCCTGCTTTCCTTTCTCTCCTCAAATGCTAAATCTGCTTAGAACAGAGTATTACATCAACTACAGGATGCAAAGGTTTACACAAGTGACACCAGAGTTAGGCATTGTGCCATAGAATGAAAACAAACAAAGAAAAAGCAAAATTTCCCTGGAATTCTGGAAACTTCTAATCAAACTTTTGCCATTATTGTCATGAAAGTCTATTTTTCCCAAGTCTTCTTATTTCTATTTTTCTCACACTTAAAATTAATCATTACTGTTGTTTAATACCATAGAAGATATTATACATTATTATTAGATGAGAACTAGAAATAAAAGTGTTTTTTTGGAAAAGATAGAAAATTATTGTTTTTTTCTTGGTAATATGAGTTTGCCCTGAAGTTTCTTGAACCAAATGAAAAAATGATGACAAATAAGGCAGTCTGTTTGATATTCTCTTGTATGGGAATTTTTCTTTCTTTCTAAGGGGTTTTAGAATGCCCTCTTGTTCTTTGATGTTTTTAGAGTCTATTGTAATGTGTCTAAGGTATATTTATCCTTTACTTTATATGGATACATTCATGGAAAGAATGGATGACTATGATGTGTAAAATCTCAAAATTATGGCAACTTTAAGATCTTATAGGTGTTTATTCATGATTCTAGGATTAGGCAACATCTCACTCTGTAAAATAAAAATGGCACCCTGACCAAGTTGAGCAAAGTTGACTCAGTGCCCCAGTTTCCGAGTGACATGTCTGGGCTTGGTCTGACCCAGGCCCTGCAGGGGAAGGGGAGTAGAGCCTGCCAGAGGCGACCACTGCAGAGGTGAGTTGCCTTCTCCTGTTTTCTTACACATGTCTCAATTTCTTCCCCTTTCCCTTGTAATGGATTGGAGTTGGATCATAGGTGTTATAATCTAAGACAGTCAAGCCAGCAATATCTTCCCAGATACACAATCACAGGCAGACTGAAGAAGCGTGCGCACACACACACACACACACACACACTCACACACACAAGAGCATTCTACTGGCAAATTTTTTTTTAAAGACAAGTGCCTCTCAGGGACTAGACAAATAAATTAAGTTAAATCCATATATTGACATTTAAAAAGGAGAAAGTAGATCTATACTTTTTTTAAGAGAGAGAGAGAAAGGGAGAATCAATTTTATTCATTTTTTCATCTGGTTTTTGTTTTTCTAACACTTAGTTGTGTATGCGATGCTGGGGTTTGAACTCAGGTCCTCTGTGAATACCAGACAAGTGCTCCAACTGCTGAGCCAGCACTCCAGCCCCAGTTGCATACATATTAATAAGGCAGAGTCATAAAGATACATTGAAAGGAATATAAACAAGGTGTAGAACAAAGTTTTCAGCAAGTGACTATTTGTGATGGTCATCACAGAGGAAATGAACCAGTGACTAGGGGACAGATTTATTTTCAGTACATTCTGCCTTTTGAATAACATATAATAGACACTATATAATATATGAACTGAATGAATTAAGCAATGAAAACATCAACAAACACAAGTAATCCTATGAATATAAAATAAAACCAATGAACCAGGTGAGGTGGTGCCACCTGTAATCCCTAGCCAGTTGGGAGGCTGAGGCAGGAGGATGGTAAGTTCAAAGCCAGCCTCAGCAATTTAGCGAGACCCCTATGCAACTCAGCAAGAACCTGTCTCAAAATAAAGAATAGAAAAGTACTCGGGATGTGGCTCAGTGGTTAAGCATCCCTGGGTTCACTCCCTGGTATCTAAATTAATTAACTAATTAGTTAAAGCCAATGTAATGGCTTGCATTTAAAGAAGTCTAAACTTCCTGCCTAACCATATATCACTGGACAAAATAATAAATCAAGATCCTGAAATTTCTACTAACTGATACAGCCTTTTGCAAATTCTGCTTTAGTTGTTTTGTACTTTAAGAACATAAATAAGAATGTTCTTTTTCCAATGTGCTAAATGATACACTTTCAGCTTACATGAATTAATAGTTTTCAATGCTACCTTGGTAACCAACACTCAGTGCTTCAGGCACTGGAGGAACTGTTTAATACACCCATCTTCTACTTCTTAAGCATATTTTCAGATTTAATTAACATTGAAAATGTGCATTGAATTTTTCTTAAGAACCTTTTTATAAAACATGAAGAGTTGTTGAGATTTAATTTAAAATTTGTAAATACCTAAGAAAATTAGCATTTATATGACATTTTGTGCCATTAGGGAGATTTGCAAATATCAATCTCCTAATCTTTTCAAAACATCATTCTAATGCCATTTGCACAGAATATTCATAAAATGATATTATAAAAAGCAGGAACATAAATAGAAGTGTTAAATGATCCCGCATGTACCACTATGTTTAAGCATGAATACTTCTTGAAGTTATGCAAATAAAAGTTACTTCCTATTTGGTACTTTTTCCTTTTATAGTTTATGCTGTATATTTTACATAATGAATATTTCATAAAACTATAATAAATATACACATTCATATCTGGACATTAAGTTATTTAAAACAGACGCAATTTAAATTTGTTTCAGTGTCACATCTAAGAATTCTTTCTTAACCCAAGTTTGCAAAAGTTGTCTTCTATGTGTTCTAATAAGTTTCACATTTAGACTATAACATTTAATTTTAATAGGATAAAATGTATGGATTAGAGATAATTTTTTCCATAGTGGAATCTGATGATTGTAGTATGTTTGTTGAGCATTGTAGTTGAATTATAATTAATCTAAGGCTCTTTTGGAAAGTAATTGAAACCCATATGTCTGGGTTTATTTCTGGATTCTCAATGGTTTCTAAAGAATTGATAGTCTGTCTTCATTACATATCATGCTATCTTGATTGTTGTAGATTTTTTTATAATGTTTTGAAATGCTCCAATTAGTATAATTTCTTAAATTGTATTCTTTCTCATGCAAAGATGTTATGGCTATATGAGGTCCTCTGCATTTTAATTTTAATTTTAGATTTTTTTCAACTTCTACGATATATGTCCATTGGCATTATAGCTCGTGTGACATTGAAGAGGTGTGTGTTTGTGTATGTGTGTGTGTGCGTGTGTAAGCATCCTCAAGAAGATATGAGGGGTATTAATGAGATTTTTTTCATAATATGCAAATATCTGTTCCTTTATTTGCTTCTCCTTTACATTTTCTTAGTAGTGTATTAATTATTTTGTGCTCTGGACCTTTTTTCACTTTATCAGCTTTTGTCTAAATATTTCATATGTTGATGTGACATGAAGTGCGCTATTTTTTCATTTCTACTTTTGCTTTTTTTCAATGCTGTAGGCCAAACATTAGGACTTGAACATGCTAGGCAAGGGTTCTATGACCAAACTACATTCACAGACCTAAATTTCTATTTCTGATAGTTTATTGCTAATTCATATAAATAGAACAATTTTGCACACTAATCTTGTATATGCCAAACTTCCCAAATATATGTAGTAGTTCTTGAGCTTTTTTGTAGATTCCCAATGTGCCCTTTTTTTATTGATTCCTAATTATATTCCATTTTTGTCAGAGAACATAGTTTGTATGACTTGAATCTAAAGTGAATAAGTTTTTTGTTTTGCAGTCAAGAACATTGTCTTTCTTGATAAAATTCTAATGCAAATGTACTTGCATATAATATGTATTGTGCCAATGTTAGGCTGATTGTTCTATACCATTGCTTAATTTAATTTGGTTAATAATGAATTTCACTTTTCTGTATTGCTGCTAATTTTTTTGTCACCACTGGAAAACATTGTGAAAATCTCAGACAATAATTGAAGCTTTGTCCATTTATCTTTGAAGTTCTATTAGATTTGGTTTCAGAAGTCTTAAAGCTTTGTTACTAAGAGCATCAGTGCTGTATCCTCCTTTATGAAGTTAATACCAAAATGTTCTTGACAATAACGTTTGTGTGAAGTCAACTGTGTTTAATGTCCATCTTTATCTTGATTAGTGTAAGAATAAAATGTTTTCCATCCTTCAATTAATCTGTGTTTTTCATAATATTGAAAATGATTTTATGTAGGAAACAAACACTTAGGTCTTGCTCATTTGTTCAATCTGATGATCTCTTTTTTTTTATTTAATTGGGACTTTTCAATTTAATGTTATTATTGACTCCCAGAGTTTAAATCTCTTCTTGTTTTCATTTGCTTATTTTTTTTGTTTCTTTTACTTGTTTATTTTTTGATTAGTGTATTTTATGGGTTCCTTTTAAATGCTTTTGTTGGCATATTTGCTTAACCTGTGTCTGTTTTACTTTAATGGAATTATAGTATTTACATTGTACATATTTAACTTTGCCTTCTATGCCTTTATGATTTATATCATTTCACATCTAGAAGAGCTGATAGTAGCACACTTTCATTTTTTCCTTTCTATGCTTTAGTGCTTTTATTGCTACAGGTTTTACTTGTATCTATATCATAGATCACACTTCACATCATTACCATAATTTGCTTTAATCACCTCCTAAACAAATTCAAATATTTCTTATTGTCTAGGTAGTTACCATTTCTGTTGCTGATCATTCATTTGTGAAGAACCAGATTTCCATAAATTATCGTTCATCTTCTGTATTTCTCACAGATATGTTGCTACATGAATTCCAAGACGGTTCACCACCTTGATTCTCAGATCTTTGAATTGCTATCCTTCACTGCTTCATGTGAAATACATTGACAATTCTGTCTATTTTGTATGGCTTTTCAGTGTTTCATGCGTGAAGGTATATTCAATCCCTGGTACTGCATCTGGATCAGAAGCAGTAAACTCGAGATGTGCTTATTAATTCTTTTTCTCTACCATGTTACATTTTAAAAGTTCACAATGGTGATACATGCCTCAAATTTTCCCTCTGCAGTGTGAGGTTCATCCAAGACAGGAATTAGTAAACCATTGCCTGTATACCAAACCAATCAAGCCAATTGGCCTGTGAACTTTACTTTTCTTTGTATGATTTATGAGACAAGAATAATCTTTAAAAGCTGAAGAAGCTGTCTTAATGAAACAAAATATACAAATCAGAATTTTTTCAAGAAAGTATAATGTTGTCCATAAATAAATAGACTACCATACAGTTCTTTGTAGGAAAATCTCAAAGATGTCAGATGTGAAAAATACATTAGAGATTATTATAAAAGGAATAAAAATATTCATCTTTAGGTTATATGTTATATCAATTTTCTGTATGCCTTAATTAGCCATGCTGGCTAACTCATCTATAAATAAAGACATGAATTATATTAATATCATAATTACTTGTGTATGTTTCTTCTTATCATCCATATAAGTAGTAGTTGTCTGGAATATAAGAAGTGAGTAACATTATTAAATATTTGGTATTATTAGTATTTGAGGACTTTTTAAAAAGTTGTAAAACTGAAATTAGTACATGAAAATTAATATTTACATCAAAGCCTCTTCATTATCATGTTGTGATATCCATGTGTTTTACAGTAGTAGGTACTAATATTCCAATTAATTTCTTAGATATATTTTACATTGTTTTATCTTACACTTAAAAATGTGTCTACATATTAAAACAGTTGGTTCACACTTTTAATTTATTTGGAAATGCTGGTGATATTTCCTTTGACCTAATTTGTTTGTTTTATATTAAAGGCCCTGAGATTTCTTACTTGATTCAGAGAAAAGATGACAATTTGCAGCTGATTCATTCACCAAAATGTAAGAATTAAAGCAAGAGGAAATACATCTCTTTTGAAGTTCTTATTATTGAAATCTTCTTGCTGAAATAAAAGTTTGTACCAGAAGTGGGGTTATTGCTGTGACTAATCTGACCATGTGCTTCAGAAGATTTTGAAGTTTTTTGGAATTTGTAGGAGAAATTCTTTGGAATTTGTAGGAGAAAAATTTTTAGAAATTTTAGCAGTACAAGTTACAAATGCTTTAGATTATTGTAAGTGGGGCTTAATGGATGATTCCAGTGGAAACTCAGGAGACCAGAATGCCAATAGAACTGTGCATAGCAAAGATGGGGCTCATGTGTGTTCAGAGAAAAAGCAAGATTCTATTGGAAAGTAGACTGAGGCCATTTGTGTTATATTCTGGCTAAGAGAATGTCTGTGATTTTCCCAAGTCCTGAGACTTTCTGTGAGCCTGATTTTTTTATTGTTATTAAGGAATTGAGTTGTTTTACAATCATAAATGCATATAAAGTAACAATATCACATACATTTGATCACAAACCATAGTTACCACCAGAGTGCCCACACTCCAGTCTCTTGATTATTCTGTTATGTACCTATAACAGATAAAAATGATTTTATATATATATATCTATATATATAAAATGATTATATATATGTGTGCATGTATATGTATACATGAGTGTATGCATATATATATGACTGTGAATTTTCCTGAGTTAAATGATTGGATAATTATTTTTTGACTTCTCGGTTGGGTAAAGAATATGTTACATTGTTGATTGTCTCCCTAGATCCCTCTCTATCATCCCTCCATTTCCCATCTTCTTCACCTGTCCCCTCCCCTCTCTCCCCCCACATGTCTATGGTTTTCCTTAGAATATGTGTTGTTATGCCCTTAGTGGGTCCAAAACATGAGTTTGACTACCTTTTCACTAAAGCCTGGATTTAGGACTAGCCTCCACAAATGATGGAATACAATACATTTCACCCTTGAATCTCTGGGTTTGGCTAAATTTGCTTAGCGTGATTTCTTCCATTGACACCCATTTTCTTTCAAAGGCTGCAATATTGATGTTTCTAATACCAGAGTAGAAATATATATATATATTCAAGAGCTCTTGGGCTCTTATATCCATTCTTCTAGAGAGGGGCATCTGGATTGATTCCATAATTTAGCAATTGTAAATTAAGCTTCTATGAACATTGATTGTGATGCATTGATAATTTGATGATTCTAACTCCTCTGGGAAAATACCTAGAAGAATGATAGCTGGTTCTTACAGTAGATCCAGCCCTAATTTTTGAGGAGTATCCAGACTGCTTTCCAGAGAGTCTGTACTAGTCTACAGTTCCAACAACAGTAAGCTAGGTTCCTATCTCCCCACAACCCCTTCAGCATTTGTTACTGCTTCTATTGTTCATTTTTGATAGTCTGAATATAGTGATTCTGGAGTGAAGTGAAACCTTAATGTAATTTTGATTTGTCTTTCTCTGATTACTAGTGATTTAGAACACTTTCTCCTGTATTATTGGCTTGCATGATTTTCTCCATTGTTGAGAAGTTTCTGTTTATATCTATGGCCCATTTATTAACTGGCTTTAATTTTTTTTTATATTCAGTTTTTTGAGCTCTTTGTAAGTTTTGGATATTAGTGCCCCACTGGAGGAATCACAGGCATGAGTGTCTCCCATTTTGTTGGTTCTCTCTTGTTTTGACCAATTCCTTGACTGCACAAAAGCTTTTTAAATTAATGGCATATCACTCAATAATTATTTTTTTATTCAGAAATCTATTTGATGAACAATCACATAATCTTTTAATGAAATAATATAATATGTATATAGATTCTAAACATTAGATTTACCCCAAGAGTGCTCCCCCAATTACCCACCCTTATCCCTCCCCTCCCCTTCCCAAAACATCTCTAAAAATGTATTAGGTTGTATAACATTACACCTTATCCAGATTCAAAACATGGTAATAGACCTCCATTTTTCAATGGCCAGAGTCTAATTCCAGCCTCCACAGATGAGTGAAGATATTCGACCCTTGGTTCTCTGGGTTATGCTGATTTCACTCAGAATAATTTCTTCCATACCATCCATTTACCTTCGAAGGCTGCAATGTCATTATTTCTAATTGCTGAGTAAAACTCCATGGTATGTATGTACCACAGTGTTTGGATGCATTCATCCAGTGAGGGACATCTGGGTTGTTTCCATAATTTAGCTATTGTAAATTGAGCTGCTATAAACATAGATATTGCTGTGTCACTATAATGTGCTGATTCTAAATCCCCTGGAAAAATATCCAGGAGAGGAATAGCAGGATCATATGGTGGGCTCATCCCTAGTTTTTTGAAGATTCTCCACACTGCTTTCCAAAAGGACTGTACCAGTCTGTAGCTCCACCAAGAGTGTGATAGTGTTGACTATCTCTCCACAACCCATCCAGCATCTACTTTTGTTTATTTTCTTCATTTTTCATTTCATCACACCTTCATTCTGACTGGTGTGAGGTGATATCTTAACATAGTTTTCATTTGCATTTCTCTGATTACTAGTGATTTAGAGTACTTTCTCGTGTATTCATTGGCTTGATCAATGTTCTCTGTTGAGAAGTTTCTATTTAGCTGTTTGAACCATTTATTAATTGGGTTGTCTGTGTTTTTGTAGTTGAGGTTTTAAGATTTTGTAGATTCTGGATATGAGGCCCCTATCAGAGGAAAATACTTGGGAATTAACCTTAGAAGGGAAATCAAAGATCTCTACAATGCAAATTATTGGTCATTGAAGAATGAAGTCCAAAATGACCTAAGAAGATGGAAAGATGTCCCATGCTCTTGGTTAGGTAGAATTAATATAATAAAAAGGGCCATTCTACCGAAAGCTTTATATAGACTTAATGCTATCCCTATAAAGATACCTATGTTGTTCCTTACAGACATAGAAAAAGCAATTCTCAAATTCATTTGGAACAATAAGAAACCTAGAATTGCAAAAACATTACTAAGCAAGAAAGATGAATCAGGCGGTTTTGCCATACCAGATCTAAAACTATACTATCGAGCTGTAGTAAAAAAGACAGCATGGTACTGGTATCAAGATAGGAAAGAAGACCAATGGAATAGAATAGAGACCCTGAAACAAATCCATAAATCTTTAAACATCTGATTTTTGACAAAGCGGGACAAAATATTACCTGGAGGAGAGACAGCCTTTTCAAAAAATGGCGCCTGACAACCTGGTCAGCCACTTGCAGAAAGTTGAAACTAGACCCATATATTTATCCTTGTGTGAGAATCAAATCAAAATGGATCAAGGAGGTGGGAATTAAACCAGCTACCTTGCAACTGATGGATGACAAATTAGGACCAACACTTTGGCATTTGGGAGTAGGCACAGACTTTTTCAACATGTCTCTTAAAGTGAAGGAAGTAAAGTAAAAAATCAGTGAATGGGATGCCATAAAGCTAAAAAGCTTTTGCACCACTAAGGAAATAATCAAAAGAGTCAAGAGGTTTCCTAAAGAAATGGAGAGAATCATGGACTATTATTCCACTCAATAATTCTTGACTTTAATCCTTTTGCTTTGTGAGTTTTCTTGAGGAAGTCATTGCCAAGTCCCATATGCTGGATATTTGGTACTAATTTATCTTCTAGCAGTTGTATGGTGGCTGGTTTAATTCCTAGTTCCTTGATCCATTTCAATTTGATTTTTGTGAAAAGTGAGAGATAAGAATCTAATTTCAACTCCCTTCACATGCCTATTGTTTTTTGTCCAGCACCATTTGTTGAATAGGCTGTCTCTCCTCCACATTATATTTTGACCCCCTTTGTCAAATATCAGATGTTTAAAGATTTCTGGGTTTGTCTCAGAGTCTTACAGTCTATTCCATTGGTGATTATTCCTATTTTGATACCAGTATCATGCTGTTTTTGTTACTACAGCTGAATAGGATAATTCTAGATCGGGTCTTGTGAAACCAACTATTTCATCTCTCTTTGTTAGTAATGTTTTGGCTATTCTGGGTTTCTTGTTGTTCCATGAATGTGAGAATTGCTTTCTCTATATCGGTAAAGGATTACATTGTTATTTTGATGGGAATTACATTGAATCTGTATAGTGCTTTTGGCAGAATGGCCATTTTAATTGTATTAATTCTGCCTAATCATGAACATGGGACGTCGTTCCACTTTCTCAAATCTTCAATTCCAGTCTTCAAGTCTTCAATGATGAATAATTTTCATTGTAGATGTCTTTTACTTCCCTTGTTAGATCAGTTCCCATGTATTTTATTCTCTTTGAAAATATTGTTAATGGAACCTATTTCCTGATTTATTCTTCTATCCTATTATTGATCTTGTATAGGAAAGCTATCAATTTATGGGTATTAATCTTGTAGCCGGCTACTTTTCTAAATCTGTTCATAATCTCAAACAGTTTTCTGTTAGAGTTTTTTTGCATCTTCCAAATATACTATCATGTCACCAGTAAAAAGGGATAGTCTGACCTCCTCCCTTCCTATTCTTATTGCTTTAATTACCTTCTCTTTCTTGATTGTTCCAGCTAGGGTTTTGAGGACTATTTTCAATAAAAATGATGAGAGTAGGCAGTCTTATCTTATTCATGAGTTTAGTGGATGTTTTCAGATTTTTTCCATTTATTTTTATACTAGGTGAGAGTTTAGCATATATGGCCTTTACAAAGTTAAGATCAGATCCTTTGATCTATATTTTCTCTATAGCTTTGAGTAAAAATGGGTGCTGAATTTTATTGAAGGTCTTTTCTGTATCAATTGATATTATCTTATGGTCTGTTGTCTTTAATTGTAAGTAATGAACCACACATTTTTTTGCCAGTGTTGAAACAATCTTGCATGGCCATAATTGAGCCAAATTGTTTGTGATGAATTATTTTCTTGATATGCGTTTGAATGTAGTTTCCTAGAAATTTATTAAGGATTTTTGTGTTGATATTCATCAGGGACATTGGACTGTAGTTTTCTTTTTTGAATGGATCTTTGTTGAGTTTTGATTTCAGAGTTATGGTTGCCTTATTAAAAATTTTTGGGAGAGTTTCCTGCTTTTTGGATTGGTTTAATAAGGAGAGGTGTTAGCTCCTCCTCATACATGTGGTAAAACTCTGTGGGGAATCCATCAGGTCATGGGCTTTTCTTCTTTGGAAGGCTTTTAATTGCTATATGGGTTTTGGTCCCTGTTATTGGGCTGTTTAGGACTTCAATATCATCCTGTGTCAATTTGGGATTGCTGTGTTTGTCTAGATCATCTTTGATATCTTCCACATTTTTGAATTTAGAGGAGTATAGTTTTTCAAAATTTTTCTAATAATCTGATTTCCATGGAGTCAGGGATGATTCGCTCCCTTTTCGTTGGTGATTTTGTCAACTTGCTTCACTTCTCTCCTTTTAGTGAAATTATCTAGTAGTCTGTCTATTTTATTTATTTTTTAAAAGAGCCAACATTTTTTCATCGATTCTTTTTATTCATTTTTTTGTTCTCAATTTCATTGATTTCAGCTCTGATCTTGATAATCTCCAGTCTTCTGCTTGCCTTGGAATTAGGTTCTTCTTTCTTTTGTAGCTACTTGAAGTGGACAATAAGCATATTTATTTGAAAACTCTCCTGGCTTTTAATGTAGGCACTCAGTGCTATAAATTTTCTCCTTAAGAATGCTTTCAAGCTGTCTCAATGATTTTGATATGTTGCATCTTCATTCTCCTTCTCTTCCAACAAATTCTTCATTTCTGCTCTGTGTCCTCTTGGATCCATTCTTCATTTGACAGGGTATTATTCAATCTCCATGCATATGTTTATTTCTGTTATGATTTTTGCTGCTAATTGTTAGGGTCATGGCATCATGGTCTGATACGATAATTGGAAGAATATCTAATTTTTTTGAATTTACTAAGATTTCCTTTGCGATCTAGAATATGATCTATTTTGGAAAAGGATCCACACAGTGCTGAGAAGGTATACTCTGCCAAGATTGGATGGAATAGTTTATACATATCTGTTAAATCCATTGCATTTACAGAGTTATTTTGATTGGTGATATTTATTGTTTACTTGTTTGTTTTTGCTTTTTTTCTTTGTTTTTGGTTTGATGATCTGTTTATTGGTGATAGAGGAATATTAATTCTCCCAGCATTATTGTGTTCAGGTCCACAAGTAGTTTATATCATGGAGAGATCTTTCAACATCTTTTGGATTATTGATATTTGAAAAGTATGTATTTATTATAGTTATATCTTCCTGTTGTATTGTGTCTTTTACTAGAGGTAGTGGCCTTCTTTATCTCTTCTGATTAATTCATGTTTGGAGTCTACTTTGTCTGACATAAGAGTTGCACCTCCAACTTGCTTTCTTGGGTTGTAAGTCTCATAGATTTTTTCCAACCTTTCATCCTCAATCTGTGGGTGTCATTGTCTGTAAGGTGCTCTCTTATAAGCAGAATATTGTTGGACATTGTTTTTTTGTTCCAATCTGCTAATCTTGAGTCTTGAATCTTGAATGCTTGGTGCATTCAGATTATTCACAGTCAGTGTTAGGATAGTTATGTGATTGTGTTTCACATTCATTGTGTTTGATTACTGAGTTCTGTGCTTTCTTGGTTGTCTTTTAATAGCGTGCATTTTTATTGAATTTCCTCTGTGGGTTTTACAGATCATTTGCTTGTTCTTTTTTCTGGCATTTATCTTTCAGAAATCTTTGCATTGCTGGTTCTCTGTTCATGAATGCTGCCAGTTTACTCTTATCATGAAATGTTCTTATTTCCACATCAAAAAAAGAAATTTAAGAGAGAGGGACAATGAGATAGAGAGAGGAAGAGAGAAAGAACTTTATTTACTTTTTCATCTGGTCCTCTTCGCTCGGACACTTAGTTGTGTATGTGGTACTGAGGTTTGAACCCAGGTCCTTGTGCATGCCAGGCAAGTGCCATAACTGCTGAGTTACTTCTCCAACCCTCCCCATTAAATTTGTAACTGAATTTTGCTGGCTGCATTATTCTTGACTGCATGTTGTGGTCAATCAGACATCAAAAGATCTCCTTCCAGGATCTTCTTACTTCTAGAGTTGAAAAGGCAACTGTGATGATTATTGGTTTGCATCTGAATGTAATTTGGCATTTCTCTCTTGCTGCTTTAAATAGTCTTTCTTTGATTTCCCTGTTACACATTTTGAATATGATGTGCATTGGTGAACTTCTCATTTGATTAGGTTTATTAAGATTCCTATATGCTTCCTCAATGTGCATTTCTGACTTTTTGATATGGGAAATTTTTCTTTAACTATTTCTTTGAGAATTTTCTTTATACCATTCCTTTATTTTGATTTCTTACTGTATTGCAATTACTCTTAGATTGTTTCTTTCGATTTCATCCCAGATATTTTGAAAATTCTACTTGTTTTCTGTGAGGATTTTTTTTTCTTTTTCTTTTCTTTTCTTTCTTTCTTTCTCTTTCTTTTTTTTTTTTTTTTTTTTTTTTTTTTTTTTTTTTTTTTTTTTTTTTTTTTTTTTTTTTTTTTTTTTTTTTTTTTTTTTTTTTTTTTTTTTTTTTTTGTTTCCATGTACACTAGTTTACTCAGCCTATCTTCATTGTCGAAATTTCTTTCTTCTAGAGCTGAAGATCTGTTTTCTGTAGTGGTTTGTCTATTATTAAATTCTTCCATCATTTTCTGATGTGGTTGTCTTAAGTTTTTAGCTCTGTTATTTTCTTTTTCAGTATGTCTATTTCTTTGATAATAGAGTTTTTCATTTCCTGAGTTTTCTCTCTTAGTCCCTTCATTAAATCTTCTTTCAGTTCATTATTCCTTTCAGTAATCAGGTTGTTAATGCTTTTATTATTACAGAGTAACCTTTTTATTAAGGGGTTGGGCTATTATGCAATCATAAATGCATGTAAAGTAACAATATGATAGGCATTTGTTCCTAAACCAGAATTACCCCCACATCACTCACACCCCACTCTCGTGATTCTTCTATACTTTGCCCCTACAAGCAATACAAATGCTTAGATTGTTAATTTCCCAGAATTAAATTATTGCATAATTATTACTTGGATTCTCAGGGAGGTAAAGAGTATGGTATGTTGTTGATTGGTTCCCTTGATATTTCGTTATCCTTCCTCCATTTTTAAACAGTCAGGTGCCAGTGGAGCAAGCCTATAATTCCAGCAACTTGGTAGGCTAAGGCAGGAGGATTCTAAGTTCAAAGCTAGCCCCAGACACTTAGTATGGCCCTAAGCAACTTAGCAAGACCCTGTCCCAAAATAAAATATAAAAAGGGATGGGGATGTGGCCCAGTGGTTGTGTAAAACTGAATTTAATTCCTGGTACCAAATACATAAACAACCTTTTCTTTTGTTGTTGCTATTTACTAAATCAACTCCATGGTTTCTAATGGCATGTGAAATGCAGTTTAAAAAAATGAGACTATTTAGGATTAACACCCTTGGATTCTGTAGTGACAATAATTTTTTCATTGCTCCTTTTTGTTACTGTTAGCTGATCACACACACACACACACGCACACACACACAACTCTAAACAGTTTGGTAACATATTTAGTGTAATTTTGTGTCTCAATGATAAATAGAAAATTGGACCCATGAAGGAAACACTGCTTGGGATATTTTCACTTTTGATCAATTTTTGGTTGAATAAGTAAACTCAGAGTGGAATGTCATGCTACCGTATTACACAGTTGGTGTTTTCCTTGCATCTTTATCTGTCTTCTCTTTCTCTCTCTGTCTCCCTCTGTTTCAGCCCTTCATAATATTATTCAAACAATTGCCTGCTTCTCTCCTCATGCAAGCCTCTCTTTATGTTATCACTGAGTATCCCTCATATATTCCTAAATAAACCAAAGGCTTCAGGCCTGGTAAATACACTAAAGAGAAGCAAATGGAATCCTGACCTTAAGCATCTCCTGGGAAACCTGGAGATAAGTTGGTTGACATAACTAACAGAAACAGGTTTATTTAACAACCTTTTATAACTTTTATAACAATGGTGCCACAGAAGTAACAACTTTGTTTTTTATTTAAAAATTTGTCTTGTCACTGAATTGAAGAAAATAGCTTCCAGGATTTTGGGCCACAATCCTGCCTTTATCCTGACCAGGTGCTCTCTGTGCTGTGATTAAAATGTTAAATAAATGGACTAGAAACAGAGGAAAGAAAAATGAACTTAGAAATGCTATGTACTTTTTTTTTTCTAATTTAATTCCCCCATCATAGCTACAAATAATCAGATTTGGCAGTTTTATTTTATCTGATTTATTTTGTGTGGTAAATAACTTGATATGAGGTGACATATAAAGCACATGTGCACAGAATAAGAATTTCATTGTCCTGGTGATAAATGTGAGTCAAGGTTGAGCAAGACGTGCAAATGATGACATTGGTTGATAATTCTCTCACACTTCAGCACTTTGAAATCTTGGAATGCTTGTGATAAGAAAGTTTTATATTGTCATATTCTTCACTCTTTCCTGTTAGACTTCTTGTCTTCCATTCAAAGATGATGATATGAATGCATAGATTTTACTGCAGTTGAGTCTGCTCCACCTTACTCTATTCCCCAGACCCATCTGATTGATCTCTCAGTAGACCCAGCTCACACACCTGTTTAGGTGACTGATACTCTCAAAGAGCATGCTCCCTCAGAGGAAAACCATGTGCCATTTTGGGACTACACAGTCTGTAAAAACTGAAAGGTGATATATGAAATAACCTTTTCATATAAAGCAGAAAAAGTGAAATGTATTTTTGAAAGCTGAAAGTCAGGTAGAAACATAAACAAAATGATATCAGGGATGAATAATATGAGGAAGTATCACATATAAGAAGATAGTGGCAGGTGGCTGGAGAGGTGGTTCATTCAGCAGTTGGAGCGCTTGCCTGGCATGCACAAGGATCCATGTTCAAACACCCACACCACATACACAACTAAGTGTCAGAGAATCAAAGGTCAGATGAATATCTAAATGAAATTGATTCTTTAAAAAAAAAAAGAAGAAGAAGACAGAAGCAGAATGTCAACATCTCTATAGTAGTAGTTCCACAAAGATACAAAAATAGTAGGACAGAATGCTTGAAATAATAATGACTAAGAATGAATTAAGATTTTCAACGGAAGAAAAACAACTCCAAGTGTATACATTTTATGTTGAGCTACCATAGAATTTAAACATAAAGTCAATCCAAAAGCATGAGAAGCAAATTCAGAAGGAGTTTTTAAGATTGGAAAATAAAGCAATTGAAAAAACCAGAAAAATTTAGTATTGTATAATAAACAAGAAACTAAAGAAAATTAATAATGAATGCTAATGATTGTAGAAAGGAACTGTGAATTTCTAAAAGACACTGGGGTTGGGATGATGATATGATGTAAGGTAGAGACCAAGGGGTGGGAGCTGTCCAAGACGTTTCACAGTACAAGTTACATCATCTAGTAACTTCAGGGGAAGCTGTATGACAGTGATAATACAGTGCTCATATTTACATAAATTCTCTTTAAATACAGACATAATAAGTATGATGAATAAAAATATCACCAACCTTCTCAGCATAAACTAGGTGACTGAGTTTCCATACCACTCCAGGGATATGATTGATTGGGGAAGAAGAGGATCAAAAGCAACACTCATGTAGTTTCAGTCTACCAGGAAAGTAAAAGGAAAGGAGTGAGATGTTCTTAGGTTTAACTTTATTTTGAAATAATCCTAGTCTCAAATAAACTTTGGATAAATAATAAGAGCTCCTCTGTACCTTGTATCTACTTTCCCTGCAAAGGTAGCATCTAGCAAAATTTTAGTACAATATCCCAAGCAGGACACTGATATGAATGCACCAAATTCAGAACATTTTCATTATTTCCATTTGTACAAGATCCCGGATGTTGCCCTGAAAGTTCCTATGCACCCTTTATAGCCATCTGCCCCGTCCATGGCACCTGGGAAACAGTAACTGGCTATTTCTATAATTTTGTCATTTCAAGAATGTTATGTAAAATGAATCATACCGTATGTGACAGTCTAAGGTTTACCCTTTTCTCTCAGCACCATGCTCTGGAGATCCACCCATTTGAGGAATAGTTGATTTTAAAAATTCTGAATAGTATTAAAAAGTATAGATTTATCAGTTTATTTAGACATTTAAATATTCATATAAAAGGCATTTAAACTGGGCTGAAGAGGGGGCTGGACGGTTATGGCGCTTGCCTGTCATGTGCAAGTACATGGGTTCAAACCCCAGCACACACATACACAACTGAGTGTCAGAGCAATGAAAGCTATGTGAAAAACTCAATAAAAATCGATTCTCTTTCTCTCTCTCCCACTGTCCTTCTCTCTAAAAACAAAAATCATCAAAAAAAAAAAAAGAAAAGACAAAAGATTATTTAAAACAAAAAAGGCATTTAAACTGTTTCCAGTTTGGGGTTTACATATTAAACTGATGTGAATGTTCATGTAAAAGTTTTACCTGAACATAAATATATATTCATTTCCTGAGACTAATGCCCAGTGCTGCAATTGCTGGGTTATATGTTAATGTTTTGTTTTATGTAAAACTTCCAAACTGTTTTCAGGGTGGGTTAACATTTTACATGTGTCAGCAATATATTGGTCCTTCAGTTTCTTAGTATTATTGTCAGGATTTTTTCTTTGTTGCTTATTTATCTTAGTGCTAAGTATTGATCCCAGGGCCTCAAGCATGCTATATGTATGCTATCACTGAGCCACATCTCCTGTCCTGATTATTTATTTTTAAATCTAATCTTTTTTTTTTTTTTTTTTTGGACAGGAGACCTTTATTTTCTCATATACTACACTGTGATTCATTAATGCGATTTGCCTTATTACATAAAATTTTATAATGCTGGTAAACACTGTTAGCTTAGTTTAGGGGAGACCTGCCACCAACAGAGTTACTTTAGCTTTATAGTGCATTAACTCTCTGATACACAGTCCAATATGTTTATATTTGTAGTAAAGAGTTATGTATATCATTATACAGACTGATGAAATTTTGATTATAATTTTTTGTCCAACCACTACCATAACTAGGTTTCCTTCATTAAAATATATTTCAGATTGACAGTGTCATGAAATGCTTCCTACCAGGCTGTGCATGAAGTATGAAATGGGATTTATACCTATCCAGAGGTAGAAATAATTTCTCATGGAGAAGTCCTTTTCACTAGGGATGGCTTTTATGAGGTAAGATTGGAGACTCCAATTCTACCATTCAAATTAATCAGATTTTCTTGGGAGGAATGCCTCTGGAACCCCCTACAAAGAACCTTTTCCTCCCTCTTACTCTGCAAATTACTTAATGAAAACACCAGATTATACAAAACAAAAGGCGGTTTTCCTGCTTGTGTCAATCAAGATTTGATGACTGCTTTTCTTTCTAAAACAAGAAAACAAGGGTCAGTTTTGTGTTACAAAGTCTGGATTAATCACCTCATCCCTGCATAACTTTCTAAGAAAATTTCACTGGAGGCTTGGGGGAAAAAATTGGCAACTCAATAATTTCTAACTGAAGACACTGCAATAAGACTCAAAGCCAAGCCAAAATAATCATCTTAGTTTATTAACCAGCTGTTCTCTAGAGAGAAAAGGGATTCCGAATTGGGTTATGCTTCTCTTTAGCATATGTCAAGAATATTACTGATCCCTTGTTAGGGACTAGGAACACTGTTACTCATATTATGGATCCCAAAGTGATTCAGAATGATCTAGGAGTTGCTAGCTCAGTGGGCTACACCCAACTAAGCATCACCCAGCAGAGCAACATGAACTGTTAAAGGGGATGAGCTGGAGATGGGAGAAGCAGAGGACATGGAGGAGAAGGAGAGACCCAGGCTTTGAAGGAGTTTATCTAGTGGTTAGTGGGGGAAAGTATTTATTTATTTTTATTAGAAGTATATAGAGATACAATTGAAGGGGAAACATTATCAAACCAACAGTAATCAATGTATATATACTTTGTTATCCAGGGGTAATGCCAAAACATGGATGACCACCTGTTGCAGTTTCCCCCAGAAGAACTCATGAGTTAAATGGGTATCTCGTGGAGGAATGACATCGGCTTCTGGGATGGTTCCCCCATATTCCAACTCTCCAGTTTCCTATGAGTTCTTCATACACCCTTCCCCCTCCCCACCCCCCTCCCTACGCCTCCAAGTATCCTAGGGAACCATCCCCTTATTACTCTGAGAGTCATTCAATTTGAAGTATTCTTAGGTTAGCCGTCTACCCTACTCCTTCCCCATATATTCTAGCATCCACAGATGAGAGAAACCATT
>PVKS010023535.1:0-32074 GCA_004027875.1 Aplodontia rufa
CGTGTTGATCTTGTATCCTGCCACTTTGCTAAATCTACTTATGAGTTCGAGCAGTTTATTGATGGAGTTTTTTGGATCCTCCAGATACAGGATCATGTCATCAGCAAATAGAGTTTGACTTCCTCTCTTCCTATTATTATCCCTTTGATTTCTTTCTCTTGCCTAATTGCTCCTGCTAGTGTCTCAAGAACAATATTGAGTAAAAGAGGTGAGAGCGGACAGCCTTGTCTTGTTCCCAACTTTAGTGGAAATGCTTTCAACTGATTTTTGAACAGGGTGAGAGATAGGAGTCAAGTTTCTATCTTCCACATGCAGATATCCAGTTATTCCAGTACCATTTATTGAAGAAATTGTCCTTTATGCATTGTATGTTTTTGACATCTTTGTCACAGTCAGTTGGCTGTAATAGGTTTGTTTCTGGGAACTCTACTCTGTCCCATTGGTCTCTGTGTTTGTTTTTATGCCAATACCATGTTGTTTTTATTCAAGGTTATTTAGACTTTATGATGTCTTTTATGACTCTGAATTTTAGGGTTGTTTTTTCAAATTTGATGAAGCCTGTCATTGGTATTTTGATGGGGATTGCATTGAATCTGTAAATTGCTTTGGATGCATGGACATTTTAACATTCTTCCAATTCACTAAAGTGGGAGAGTTTTCCGTGTGTGTGTGTGTGTGTGTGTGTGTGTGTGTGTGTGTGTTCAGTTTCCTTCATCAGTGCTTTCATTTTGTTTGGAGAGGTCTTTCACTTCCTTGGTTTCCTTCCTAGGATTTTTGTTTTGTTTTATAGTATTGTGAACTGGGATTATTTTCATGCTTTCTCAGAAATCTTATTGGTATATAAAAATGCTACAGATTTTCATGTTGATTTTGTATACTGCAACATTACTGAATTTGTTTGCCAGTACTAAAAGTCTGGCAGTGGAGATTCAGCTTTTTTCTGCATGTAGAATCATATCACCTGCAAACAGGAATAATTTCACTCTGTTCCCCTCCCATTTGTATGCTTTTTGTTTCTTTTTCTTGCTTAATTGCTCTGGCTAAAACTTCCAATACTATATTGAAAAAGTGATGTCCATTATTGGACCCCCTTATCTTGTTCCAAATCTTAAAGGAAATGTTTTCAGCTTGTCCCCATTTACTATGAGGTTGACTATGGATTTGTCATATATAGCCTATGTTATGTTAGGGTATGACTCATCTAATCCTTTATCTCTGTGTGTAGGTTGGATAATTTGTGCTGTTCTGTCTTAAGTTTAATGTTTTTTAAAGAAAAAGAGAAACACTTAATTTTTTATTTTTTCATCTGGGTTTTGTTTTTCCTCCACCTAGTAGTGTACGTGCTGCTGGGGATGGAACCCAGGTCCTCATGCATGCCAGGCAAGTGCTCTATCAATGAACCACTTCTCCAGCCCCCATCTTAACTTTATTGATCCTTTCCTCTTTCTCTCCATTTCCTTTTTCATTTTCTCTTCTGCTATTAAATCTATCTGGTGATTTTTTTTAACTACAAATATTGTATTTTTCAGATATTGTTCAATAATGTTCATTTGGTTCTTTTATATTTTCCACTTCTCTGCTGTAACTTTCTATCTAATTAAATTCAAATGATTTTCTTGTTCTTGTAATGCAGAAATAAAATAACTACTTCAAAGCTTTGTCTGATTGCTCTCTCTTAGGATTGGTGTTGATTTTTTTTCCCAAAATATAATAAATTGGTCCCCTTTTCCTGGTTGTTTGTGTTTAGAGATTTTGAATTACATCCTGGACATTATGGATGTTATATATTGTGGACTGGGTCTTCTTGTAAGCCTCTGAAGAATGTTGATGTTGTCTGTTTTACTAAGAAATCAACTAGGTCTATGTTTTAGACTATAAGTTCTACTCCACCTTCAATGGCTATGCCAGTTTATGTACCCAGTTTATGTACATATGCAAGCACATACACACATTCCTTTCCACTTTGAGACCTGCTGTAAGAACTAGCAGTAATTCATTGATTTTCCTAGGCATTTTATCAGCATGGGGTCTACCCCCACCCCATTCACTCACTCCCAATGTAACACCAAATAAAAGAAGAAAAACTGGTTTTCCTTCCAGGAAAGCCTTCTAAGAAATGCTTTCTTTAGTTCACTTCGGAACCCCCTAGATCAAGAGCTTCCCATAGTCTTCTACCAACTTTGAATGTTTCTCCATAAAGTCTTAAAGAGTTAAGCCTGCCAAACCATTTCCTACTTTTTCTTTTGACTAGCTCGTTTTTCTCTTTAAATTCAATGTTTGATTTAACCAGCCTTCAAAGTTGCAGAATTTCTTTTCAATCACACTATATTAATCATATTCACTAACTTCCTTTCTATACCTAGATCCTGCTCACCTTTCCATTCCAGAGGGAAAGTCACACTTGGAGCCTCCGAATTTATGTGTCTGTTCTTCACAATCTCTTATCTGCTCCCTCAACTTATGTTCTATCCCCAAATGTTCTCTTCTGATCACCTAACAGGTGTACAGCTTGGGAGTCTCCAGTTTTTATCAAAGCTTTTATTTTTTATTTTATTCATGATAAAATGACAACCACATTTGAATGAAATGCTTGATGCACATAGTGCTTGTTACTAAAATAAACTGACATACATTCTACTTTTTCATAGCTATGCAATTCTTCTAATCATGCAAATGAGCCCACAGCTCTTCTTTATTCACACTGGAATTTGTGTTTAATACTATTAATACTATTAATTGCATAATTAAACATTATGCAATGCAAATACTGTGAGAAAAAAGAGGAACAGTGTGAGAGAGAGAGAGAGAGAATTAATTTTATTTAGTTTTTCATGTGGTTTTTGTTGCTCTGACACTTCATTGTGTACGTGGTACTAAGGTTTGAACCCACGGACTCGAACATGCAAAGCAAATGCCATAACTGCTGAGCCACCACTCCAGCCCAAACAATATCTTTTTAAAATTGTTATTCAGGAAAAAAATGAAGGTCCTTAATCTCATTTAAGTCCTCGCTTTAGTCAGTTGCTATGGGCCCCATTGCTGGACTCTGGAAAAATTTGAAAGGAACATAAGCTATGTTTTTGCTACCCGTGAAAAAATTCCTCATAATTTTGACATTCGGAATAAATAGCAAGCTGGAATTTTTATTGTGTTTTGAAAACTGTTAAGCCTATAGAACTTCTTTTGGGATTACTTTTCTGAAGAGGCTCATTCTGGGGGGTAGAGCGGTGGCACAGCGGTTACAGTGTTTGCCTGGCATGCCCGAGGACGTGAGTTCAAACCCCAGCACCACGTACGCAACGAAGTGTCTGAGGAATGAAAGTTACATGAAAAGCTAAATAAAAATTGCTTCTCTCTTTCTCTCTCTGTCCCCTCTTTCCAAAAAAAAAAAAAAAAGCTCGTTCTGCATTTGTTTTATGCTTATTGGATAACTCAGAAGAATTCTATTTCCAGGGAGCTTTTTGAAATTTACAGGAAGAACCACACTGATGAAGTATTTTTGGAAAAAATATAAACTAATATTCAATTACTTACTAATAACCTCCCCTAGGTCCTCATTATGTTAGCTCTAGGAGAAATGCCAAAGAAATATCCAACATAATATAGACCTTCAAGAAGATATGAAACAGCTAGAGGATCTTTGAGGAATATATCCAATCTTCGGGGGAAACAGGATAGCTAAGAACTACCAAGCAGGTCCCAAATCAGACCCATCATGGCAGCATGGGGTTATCTAGGAAGACCTAACAAAAACATTTAAAGATGTGACTTACACATCAAAATAGAGGTGTGAACCACACATACTTGAAATTTAGGTAATTTTTTGAAATTGTGAAAATTATGTATGCTGTTGTTTGAATAGACTTTGTCCCCTCTGAAATTCACCCTGGAATTTGATTGTTATTGTGGTGGTGTTGAAGATGGGGCCTTTAAGAAATGATTAAGCTCTTAAGAGAGATAAATGTTTTTCTTGAGGAATTATGTTAATTTTTGAACAACTGGAGTAGTTATCCTAAGAACAGTTTCTTGTAAAAGTGAATATGACTTCCTCGGCTTTCTCCTCTGTAGACTCTCTTGCCCTTCCACCAACAGGCCCTCACCTGAGCAGATGCTGACACCATGTTCTTGAACTTTCTAGCCTTCAAAAGCATAAATCAAATCAACTTATTCTTTTCTTTATAAATTATCTAGTCTTGGTACTGTTATAACAACATAATGGGAAAAACGATCTGTAATATTAATCTGACAGAGAAACATTAAAGTTTCAAAACACACCTTCAATTTACAATTTCAAGAAGAAAATATGATCATTACAAGATGCCAAGGAGATGTGCCCATCTTCACTTAATCTTTCAGTGCAGGCTCAGCTATGAAAATAACCTGCTGCTTTCTACCCAGGTTGTGGACTTTTTCAGACTTATGGAATTGTACTGTAGTGTTACTACCCAAATAGGAAGAAGTGGTTCTGAGGCTGACAAATATGAAAGTTTGGAGTTGTGGGAAAGACCTGGTTGGGTGCAGGGAATATCACTGAGGTAGGCTCTCAGCAAGCAAGAAAGGCCAGTAGCAGTATGAGAAGGGAATTGCTTATGGTGCAAGAGAAAACAGAAGGCTGTCGTAAAATTTTACAAGGCAATCAGTCATTGAAGTGTGTCTCCTATTGACAAAGAAGGTTGTTACAGGTTCCAGATAGGGCTGTCATAATAAATCTGATGAGACTTCCCTATCTCTGCATCATTAATTCCTTGGTCTTTGAAAATATTATTACCTTTAGAAAATAAAAGTAGGAATAGATGCCACTTTCAGAATATAAATGAGGTGAAATGTTGATGAATGTAAATTTCAGCCATTGAGCCACTGATCTGCCATTTTGTAGAACTCCCATGCAAACCGGGCAGTGCTTAGTTAACGTCTATATGCACTGCTTCCCAATGAGAACGTCTTACCAGGTTGGCTTTAGTTGTAGTTCTAAGGTCTGTTTTGGTATTTCCTTAATCAGCTCCATGGTGATCTTGCCACACTCTGGAGACTGAAGTACCCAAGTCCTTTCTGGCTCATCTGATCCCCACTTTTCTCCAACCAACCAACTAGGCCATCTCCTTTCAGGTGTTCTCATCCTCCTCTTAACTCATCGTACTCAAAACTGAGCTTTTAGTTTTTCTCATTATCTGTCTCTTATTCATAAAATCATCATTACCCACAGCTCCCTGATGAAACTCATAATCCTTCACCGCCTAAAGCTGACAGATCCAGGGAGCATCTCACATTCCTATTTCCCCTTGTCCTTTGTCACGGCCAAGGGTGGCACTACATCTTCGGAAGTCTTGCTCAGCTAGCTGACTCAGGCTAACATTCCAAGCAGTTTGCAATTTCAAATTCATCGTTTCATCACAACACTCCCCTGATGGAAAGTTCCGAGGCTTCATCAGGATGTCTAGTCTCCTTTCTATCTGTGGAACTGTGCTCGCCTCCCTGTGATCAGGCCCTGCCCACTCTCTTCTCTCTACCATCAGCCTTCTTACTCCCAACAGTTATAGTTTCCCTGTTTGGGCTGGATGGTTTGAACCCATGTGTCTTGACCCACACCCCCTTCTCCAGTCCAAACACAACTGTGCCTATGAGAGCCCTCTGTGGACTGGGTGGCATGCCACAAATGTTGCTATTGCACGTCCTGCAAAGCCTCATGATAGCTCAGATTTCCCAAGCTTATCTCATGGTGCCACAATTCAGTCCTCGATTTAAGTATTCCAAGCTAAAAATACACATGCCTCCTGGCCCTAACAGTTCTCTCTTTTCTTCTTCTCCTCCTTCCTCTTCCTCTCCTTCTTCTCCTCCTTTTTTTTTTTTTTTTTTGTACCAGGAATTGAACCCAGTGGTGCTTAACCACTGAGCAACATCCCCAGCCATTTTTTTGTTTTTTATTTTGAGATAGGGCCTCACTAAGTTACTCAGGGCCTTGTTTAAATTGCTGAGGCTGTTTGAACTTGCAATCCTCCTGCCTCAGCCTCTGAGGTATAATCCCAAATGACTGGGATTAGAGGTGTGAGTCACCACGCCCAGCATGGTCCTAACAACTCTAACAGAGAACTTTATATATTCATTGTTATCTCAATATTTGGTTTGGGCATGAAATAAGCAATTAGTTAATAAGCCTGTGTTTATATATGGATGTTCCATGTTCAATCGTGTGTGTTCTCCCAAATTATAACATGTCATTTAAAACAAAATAGGAAAATCAATAATGAATTGTACATTAAGTCATCATCTCCAGGTCAAAAAATTACAAAAATTTACAGGCATGCACCTGTAGAGCCGGGGAGTTCAAGACCAGCCTGGCAAATGGGGTAGACCCTGCCTTTTAGAGCAAAACTAGTCAAACAAAAATTTTTAATGTTCAAAAATGACTACATTCAAGAACAAAAATAATTTATGGGTTTGCAAATTTAGTCATTATTTTCTCCTAAGGATTGAATTGAATGTATTGTTTTATAAAAGATATTTACATGTAAGTTCATAATGAAACTTATTCTTTGATTATACCTGTTTTGTGTAAATGTTAAAATTGGTTTTAAAACCAGTTTTTAAAAAATTGGCTAGTTTTCTTATTTTTTCATAATTCTGTTTAGAAAGCTTGCCTATAGGCTTGGCTGTTAGATTTTTGCAGGCACATGTGAGAGTCAAGGTTATTAGCTTATATAGGTGATCTCTTTCTCATTAAGAAATTAATTTTTATAGTATTTATTAAGTATATACATTTTTTAGGTTTATATCATAATCCCTTTTTATACATGGGGGAAATGAGGCTTAAAAACAGTACTGGACAGGGGCTGGAGTAGGGTGGCTCAGTGGTAAAGCACTTGCCTGTCATGCGTGAGGACCTGGGATTGAACCCCAGCATCACAGACACAACTGTCAGAAAAACAAAAGCAGCTGAAAAAACAAGTAAAATTGATTCTTTCTCTCTCTCTCAAAAAGAAATGTTAAAAAAAATAGTGCTGGACACGATGATGCCAAATAGGATGGCAATTCTTCAAAAAATTCTGAATAGATTTACCATATGATCTAGCAATTCCACTTCTGGGTATATACCCCAAAGAAACGAAAACAGGGACTTGGAATTTGTAGACCAATGTTCATAGCAGCATTATTCACAGTAGCCGAAAGTATCTGTCAGGAATAAACGAAGGGGTGTGTGTGTGTGTGTGTGTGTGTGTGACGGAATATTACTCAGATTTAAAAAGGAAGGAGATTCTGACACATGCTAAAACCTAGATGAATCTTAAAAGACATTATGCTAAGTGGAATAAGACATCAAAAATGAAAAAATGCTGTGGATTCTATTGCTATGAGGTACTCAGAGTAGTCAAATTCATAAAGTAGATGGTGGTTGTCAGGGACTGGGGGATTAGTGCTTACCGGGTACAGAGACTATTTCAGATTTATAAGATGAAAAAGTTCTTGAGATGGATGGTGGTAGGGGTTGCCCAACGTTCTGTATGTATTTAATTCCACAGAATTGTACACTTAAACAATGGTGGAAGTGGTGAATTTTATGTAAACTGTATTTTGCCACAATTTAAAAAAAAATGGTTGGGTTAACAGGCAGACTAACCAAGGACTTACTGGGGAACCAAAAGTAGGTTTTGGGAAAAAAAATCTGGTATTTCCAGAAAAGCATCATGGGAGATATGTGATCTTCAGTGGGTTTTGCTGCAGGCCAAGATGTGGATTTGTTTTTATTTGGGGTAGTGAGGGAAGGGGTATCATAATCTTAGGCCTTCAAGCATGTAAAGCAATATTGCCAGATTTAGCATGTGAACACTGGATGCGGTGCCATATTTAGGAGATTTCAACGCTGAAAACAAGTTCATTATTTATCCAAATTCAAATTCAACTAGGTGTCCTGTATCTTGCTGGCACCCCTAGTCTGAGGGCTTCATCCAGCCGTACTGAGAGGGGTTGAGAAACCGTGTGAGGCCCCAGAGTGGGTTAGCACAGGTGTCCCGCCTGAAGCCTGCTGCCTACACCCTCACGTCACAGGGCGAGTCTAGACTCATGTCGCTGTACTCTGTGTTCCAAAGGGAGGGGAAGTGGGTTTTCCTTTGAGGGGACCTTTAAGAGAAGGCTTGTGAACAGTTAAAATCATGAGGAGCGCAAGCTCTGTTTTAGCCCTATTTGGATATGGGGTGGAGGGCAGGTGCTTGAAGTCCAAGTTAACTCTGGATTGATCCCTTCCTCCCCCAACATTGGGGACCATGATCTACAACATGGGAACCCTCACCTCTGCTGTAGCTGCTTTCCATGGCGCAGTGAGGAGCCCCTGGTTTCTTTGCACTGCTGTGGAGAGGGCTCATGTCCCCTTCCTGACTGTCCCAGGAAGCTGCTGTAGACAGTGGGAGTCTGTGTTCCTTGGACTCCTAGGTGCTACAGAACCATGGGCACTTCTGCAGCTGGTTGCTATCTTTTTCTAAGAAATATCTTTGTGCTGATATTTAACTGGGAAAGAAATTCCAAATTTCAAATACATTTGCTAAAAGGTGTGGATGGCCACAAGGATTCAGGAATATAAACCAGGCACAGAAGGTGGACACAACCAGACCCGTAGAGCTTTTATTTATCAAACTGATTCTGTTGTACATATAGATGTGCATCTGTTCTCTTCATTTAGGAAAAGTTGGTAAGGGCCTCTCATTAAACAAACATTTGAAAAGTGGAATCATTTTCCTGAAGCATTTGGAATAGCAGCCATTTTAACCCCAGCCATGACCATACAGAAAAGCTGAAATACATCTTGGGGGATAAATGAGACCAGAAATCTGGGTTTACAGATGCCTAGTGCACTGAAAGAATATGCCTATGTGATTGTGTTATGTTTTGGAGGAAAGGTGTCCCCCAAAAGCTCATGTGAGACAATCCAGGAAAGCCAAGTGCAACGGCTGGGTTACTGATCTAATAAAGAATTAATACTCTGATAAAAATTAACTGGTAATGTCGGCTGGAGGAGGTGGGTCACTGGGGGTGTGCCTTCAGGGTCTATATTTTTGTATCGGGAGTGGAGTTTCTTTTTCTGCTCCCTAGAACCACACCTTCCACCATGATGGTCAGCCTCACCTCAAGTCCCAAAGAATGCAGCCAGTCTTCTTTGGACTAAGACCTCTGAAACTGTGAGCCTCTAAATACACTTTCCTTCTAAAATTGTTCTTTTGGGTCTTTTAGTAACAGCAGTGAAAAAGCTGATTAAAACAGTGGTTTTTAAATTTTTCTTTTTTTCCCCAAATTACACACATTCTTAAGAAATAACTGATCAATGGATTTATTATAAGGGATGAAAGTAAAGTTGATAATAAAGGAGAAGCTAACTTGTGACACCATTTCCATCCTCTGTCCTGAAAAAAGTGCTCCTAGGGCAGGTCCTGGTAGAACCAGGACATGTCAAAAGGAGGCTTCTTCTCTTTCTCTTGTTCCCTTTGCCTCCTATGATTTGCTGGGCCTCTTATGTGGCAAACAGTTGGTGCCCTCTGCTGGAACATGGCCAGTGACATTGCTTGTCTGTTGCAGAAATCAGAGCTTAACATTTTTCCAAAAGAAGCGAAAGGATTCAGATTCTGCTCCAAACTATTACAGTCAGCCATGATATTTTATTTTTTAAAATCCCAAAATGCCAAACTTAAAAACGACTGTTAAAAAAAATCAACAGAATATTCAATGTTTAAAAAGATTACAAATAACTTTTTTTAAAAAAAACAAGCCAATGAGTTTAACGTACATTTTAGAGTATGTAATAGAAGTATTTGTTGTACATGTGGTTTTAGTTTAACACAAACAAATTTCTCTGTGGAAATACTTAACCTGAGCTGAAAGTGAAATCTGAGTGGAAGGTATCTGAATTCAGAAAAATATAATTTTCCTCAAAATATTAGCAATGATTCCAATTACAGATTCTGCCGAAAGTTCAGGACTCAGTCCCAGGACAGGAATGAGGGAAAACTCCTTGTAGTTCGAAAGCTGTGCTGAAGTCGTAGGATTGCACCTGTGGGCCCTTGATCAGGGTGAGCTTTCTCAAACACCCCCGGAACGAGGCCCGGCTGCTCAGACAGTTTTGCTTGACATCAGCTGTTATGGAAAGGAAAGAAGGTTTATATTTGTTGGAATGAGATAAGAGAGCACAACAGGAGCAAAAATAATTTCAAGTGCATTCTCCATCAAAATCAGAAGGACATTTTTCCACATGTGAATAGCAGAAGTCACAAAAAACTTTTAGTATGTAGTAGTTTTAAGGCAAACCTGTGACTAAGAGTCATGCAACAGATGTTTATTATTTGTAACGTTTTCTTGGAACATCTGCCATGCATAATTTGAATCCAAAACCTATGCGAGAGGATGAATTCCCAACTTTGGGAGTCATTTTAGGTGACTGGCCACAGTGAAAGCATCCATCTTACTTCACAACAGATCTGTTGTTCTCAAGGGCTAACCTATTATTAATTTGTGTGTGGATTTTAATTTTTAAGTTTAATTTTTCCAGGAATTTCAAGGTTAGTAATTGGAATAGCATTTCTAAAATGGTGAAGGATTTGTCACCACACCAATTCCTATTCCACATCCTGCTGAAGTAAGACATCCCCCCGCTGAACCCCCTCCTGTGGCTAAGCAGAGCAGGTTTTCCCACTTACCAGGATAGCCGCCAACGTAAATGGGGTTGTTGGTGTCTGCCGAGGTGGACTGGGTGTGCGGACTTTCGGCGCTGACTGTGTTCCCATCCACCATCAGAATGACGCGGTGTTTGCTTTTGTTAGCTTGAAGCCTGTGCCACCTTCCATCGCAGAGAGTCCTGGCAGCCCTGGGCTCGTAAGTGGCTGTTATCCTACCCGCACCGTTGTTAACATGAAACAAGAGCTGGCAAAGCGAACATCTTGGTGAGTTTTGCCACATTTAAGGAACACAGTCCATTTGTATAATGCTCTTGGAGTGGACCAAATCACAGCATTGCCCTACACAGGGCAGCGGACTATGAGAAACAGTGGTGTTAACAAGTAGCCTCCTAGGCTGGAGGGTGGGAGGATGGGGGAATCATCTCAGGAGGAGATCTCTGACCTCCACGAGATATCCATTTAACTCAGGAGTTCTTCTGGGGGAAACAGAATCACAGGGAACCCAAGGGAGGCATCCATGACATGGCATCAGCCTTGGCTAACTATGTAAATATACATTTGTTCTTGATTGTCTGACAATGATTCCCCCTCAATTGTAACTCCATATTCATCTAATAAAAAAAATTTTGAAAATTTAAAAAAAAAGTAGCCTCCTAGGAGTCACACACTATCCTGTTCCTCAAAATTCAGAGAGGGCAAATGGTCACCTCCGTGGCAACAGGCTGGGGTCACACTGTGTCCCAGAACCAGTGTCTCGGGCTGGAGCGGTGGCGTGGCGGTTATAGCGCTTGCCCAGCATGCGCGAGTACCCGGGTTCAAACCCCAGCAACCGCGTACACAACTGAGTGTCAGAGCAACAAAAGCCGTGTGAAAAACTCAATAAAAAAATTGATTCTCTCTCTCTCTCTCACTGTCCTTCTCTTAAAAAAAAAAAAAAAAAAAAAAGAACCAGTGTCTCACTTTCAGGGCATCGGGGGACATTTTCAGGAGCTAACAGGCCACAGCAGCTGTCAGTTGATGGCAGCCCTGTGAGAACATTCAGTAAGTCCCCCAAACTGTAGATGTTGTGCATGCTCTTCACCAGCGAGCAGTTAGGGACAGCAGCAAACTAAGCTTTGCAAAAGATGGAGGTGCTACAGGCTGAGTAATGCCCTCCAAAATTCAGACACTGAAGTCCCAACCCGTCTCTCTCAAAATGTGACTATATTTGTAGATGGAGACTTTCAAAAGGTGATTAAGTTAAAATGAGGTCACTAACGTGGGTCCTGATACAATATGACTGTGTCCTCAGAAGAGCGGATCAGGACACGGGAATACAGACGGAAGACCGTGTGAAGTCCCATGGAGAAGAATGGCAGCTACAAGCCAAGGGGAAAGGCCTCGGAAGAGATCAGCCCGACCGGCACCTGGGGCTCCCACCTGCAGCCTTCAGAATAGTGAGAGAATCAATTTTTCTTGTTTAAGTCACCTAATCTGTGGGTTGTTCTGGCAGCCCAAGCAGATCTGCAAAGGAGGAAAGAATCTGAAACCACTCAGCATTACTTCAAGGTAGACCATAACAAACTAAAGCTGTGTAGGGGCTGGAGTGGTGGCTCAGTAGTAGAGCGCTTGCCTGGCATGAGTGAGGACCCAGGTTTGAACCCCAGCACCACATACACAACTAAGTGTCAGAGAAACAAGCGCCAGATGGAAAAATAAAATTGATTCTCTGTCTCTCTCTTTAAAAACAAATAAAGATGTGTACTAGAAACCCTTGGGCAATCACCAAGAATAAGTTTAAAAATAATAATAGGTATTAAGTCAATAACAGATGTAAAATACACAACGGAACAGTAAAGTATATATTTTCAAGCTATTGTATTTCTGATAACGTTTTTCAGATGCCACATAAAAACGTGCAAATAGATACTAAGTTTTCAAACTTATATAGATGAGGGGAAAGGCTGTAGCATGCAGAGGCAGCAAATATGTGTATATGACACACAGGTAATTTTGTTTCAACATGAAGTAAGAAAAAGAGAGAAGGTGAAGGCGAAGGAGTCAGCTAGGACTTCCCTAGGTCCTCCCTGCTCCCACTCTAGGATATCCTAGGGAGCAAAAATCCAGAGGGAAATATGTAGGGAGATATTAGAAATAGTCAGAAAGTTTGGAGGAATCTAAAATGCAGAGATTTGTCCCTTGCCTCCTGGAAAAACATTCCAGCATCTTACTCCTTCAACAATAAGATTTGGGGTCAATGCAGTAGAAATGGTGGCAAATGCATTTAGGTAGAGAGAGGACACAGAGACTAATCATCTCTGATTCCCTGTGACTTAGGCAGAAATCCCCAAGTTCTCACAGGTCCCTGGGCAAAGGTGCAAAGTGGCAGCAGTGCCCCTGAAAATAGGCATGGGAAGCCTGTTCCCCAAGGGACACTGGTCAAACGCTCCAGGAGCAGTCTCCACGCAGTGGCAACGCTGAGACACCAGACCACTCACCTGGCCAAGTGCACGGAGGACAGTTGCTGCCACCTGAAGATCAAGAGCATCAACTACACCTCAACTGCTGCCAGGGAGATAGTCACAGAGAAGAGAGGGACCATCCAGGCTCCCCTCCCAACAGCCTCCTGTGCCCAGATAGCCCTGAGAGGAAAGGAAGGAGAATGAGAGCCCTGGGAGCAACTCTAGAGGAGGCAGAAGACATGAGAGTACTGTGAAGAGTTCCCCAACAGGGGAGGAGCCCGAGAGGCTGAGAGTCAAGAGTAGAAGACTTCTGGGGAAAATGCATTTTTTGCATTAAAAAAAAAATCAGAGTACAGTGCATCCTGAATTCCAAGGAGCAGCACTCTGCCATGAGCAATGAACTGTGGCTGCACACAACCCAGAAGAACCTCCAGGAAGTCAGGTTGAAGATAGAAAACCAATCTCAAGGAAGTACTTCCTACATGGATTCATTTATGTAGCACTCACAAGGTAGCAGAGATGGGGAACAGATTAGTGGCTGCCAGGAGTTAGGGACATGGAGTGGTGGCTGCGGCTATGAAGAAGTAGCCAGGGGAGACGTACAATGGTATAATTAAGTGTCTTGCTTGTGGTGATGGTGACGGTTGTGTGTTTCACATGTGACTCGCAAGCTATACATACACACACACGTGTGCATGCCTGCATAACTGCACAAGCTCTGGATCTTGCGCAGGTGTCGATTCCATGAATGAAACATGGTGTTTTAGTTATGCTCTATGCCACCCCGGCGGGACTGGCTGAAGGCTGTGTAGGGACGTCCCTGTACATTTCATTGCAACGTTAATATGAATCTGTAATTACTTCCAAGTGAAAAGTTAAGAAATTATTAGTAGGGGGAACTGGAGTGGTGGCTCCACAGTTACAGCGCTTGCTCAACATGTGGGAATACACGGGTTCAAACCCAGCACCCACGTACACAGTTAGAGCAACGAAAGCCATGTGAAAAACTCAATAAAAATTGATTCTCTCTGTCTCTAGCTCTCTCTCTCTAGCTCTCTCTCTCTCACACACACTGTCCTTCTCTCTTTAAAAAAAAAATAGTTAAAAAAGAAATTATTAGTCAGGGACAGGGCATAAGGCTGGCACACACTGTCAGGAGTGTCCAGGGGGAAGAAAGTTCTTCACCTTGTAGTTGCAATTTTGCATAGTCAGTTTAATTTCAAATATATAAAAGAAATTATTTTTAAAACAGTTTTTTGGGATTTTCTGTTTTTTAAAAATATTGATGGGGCCTTTTCTTAATTCCATTAACGAGGTGGGTAAAGGGAAATCTGGATCTAGGTATGTCTGTTTCTCAGTGCTCTGTCTCTGACGCTGGGGGACCCCATCGAGGTGAAGCACCTACCTTGCCATTGACCATCTCTAGGCCGATGGCATCCACTTTGGCACTGCTGATCCCCAGGAGGACACCATTTTCTGAGGAGGTACGAAACTCCAGTGTGATGTTTAAGTCTGATCGTACTTTGTAGCCTTCTTTGACTGAAAAACACAAGGACAGTTGAGTCCGGAGTGAGCGCTGCTGGGCTCGGGCTCAGATGGGGCTGGCTGTGCATCTGGCCTGATGGCTCAGGACCTGGCTCCAGCTTTTCCTCCAGATCCAGCTTCTTCCCCACCAGCAAGTTACTCTCATCCAACCCCCAGGCCTCAGCCTTCCCATCTGTAGGACAAAATACTGCTTTTAAAGACAACACATGCAACCAGCCAGGACAAGTGAGAACAGAGCAGTGGCCGGCAGGCACATCCTTCATCTACAGCCACGGGGGCGCATGGCACTCCCTCGGCTGTGGACACACCCGTCTGTGGCAGTCTTTCCTACTTGCTGCTGGGGTTTGAGCCCTGTATCCTTTCTTCATTACCTAGTAGTAATCTACTTCATCTTCCCATTATCTGTCACTAGTACTGCTGTCATCATTGACTGATCAATCAGACTCTATACTAGGTTTTATAAAAATCTGGATCAAAATTATTTCTGAATTCAGGTGATAAAAAAAGCTGAGAAACCAAACTGGGAATATTAGCAATCACAGGCAGTGTTACCATGCCTGAGGCTGAAGGAAAACTGGGGGAATATGGTATTACCAAGGCCTGGCAGCCAGGGTCCCAGAGGAGCTGAAATCATGAAGGGGAGCTGGAACCTGAGTCTTGAAGGTGACAGGAAGCACAGAGTGAAGTTTTACTTGCTTTCCTTCTCTGTCCAAACTCCTGCCAGAATCCCTGGGTGCTGGGGTTCGAGATATTTCATGCAGCTGATTTTTAATTAAAGGCCTATATTAACTTGGACAGTGAATGTGGGTTATGTCCAACTTGGGGAGAGTACAGGGAAGCAAACACCCCATGTTTGGCCTGTCAGGAGTCATACCAGTCCAATTAGGCCATCTGCAGCATACAAGACTTGAGAAGGCTTTTATGTGAATTGGCAAGACATCAGGAATACACAGGAACACTGAACTACAAACCGTCTTCCTGGGCCTGTCCTGGGTCCTATCTTACCACATACTTCTTGGATCCATGTCATCTTAGAGAACACATCAATCCCTAAGATTTCTTTTGAGACTGTTGATACATACCAAGAGCTGCATATCCACTTCCTTCAAAGAAAGTTCCTTCCTGGGCCACTGCATAGCACCTGTCTACTGCAAAGGCAGATGCTGGGATGTCTTTGTCCAGCTGTCTGCTGTTAATTGTCACCTCACCAATGCAGGCAGGGATGCTGTGGGTGATCTAAACCAAATGACACATGAGAGCAGATGGTGATTATAATAAGGCTAGGACAAATTGTTCCTATGCTTCCTTAAATTGGTTTCAATAAAACCCATTGCAACATTATCTTTTGGTTTTTAAAATTTAATTACCATAATACCTCACATGAACATTTAACTCGAAGCTACCATTTGAATATCTCTGCTAATAGGATAGTGAAAGCATTTTCTATTATCTTAGTAAAATATTGTGCAGATCAAGAATGCTGGGTATGCTAGATGCAAATACAAGTTCGCTGGAGTTTCATGAATTGTTTTGGGACTACGTAGCTGCTGAAAGTGAGCTGTTCTTAACTAATAGAAGGAAAAGTGGGTCAGACTTAAGGGGAATCCGCAATACAAGGTCTATGAATATGTCTGGAAAGGTCTGCACCTTGCAGGTGAGTGCCAGGTTCAAACAAGATACTTTAAACATGTTCTACTATAAAATAAACACAACCACCACAGAGGTGATGTGGACCCCATCCAGAAAATATTGCTTACATTTCCAATGTTCCTGGCCCTGTACTGGGAAGGAAGGCCTCCCAGGTATAGCATTCCCTCCACATCCAGTGTGGTGCCATCTCCCACCGTGGTCACCATGGGGGATTCTTGGCCATCAACAGTCATGATGCCTTTTCTTTTAAAGTACTCTGTCTTGACCTACAACAAGATGAAAACATGCATAATTTTTGAGCAATCTGAGAAACCTTCAACAGATATATGTCTGCAATACATATCCTTTATAGCTGTAAAAGCTTGAACAAAACCTTAATGGATGGCTTTGATTTTTGCACAGTTGGGTGTTGAGAATAGGCTGAGTCTGGGAGAAGGGAGGCAGGCTGTATATCAAAGAATGTTCAAGAACCCTGGTTACAGTTTTGACAATGTTTCCCCCTCATCTGTATCCTGTATCGCAATATACTTCAAATAAATGTGGGAAAAAAAAAGAACCCTGGTTATTAGGAAGCAAATGCCATGATGGATGGCTTGGTCCCTTCATGCCACTGTGGACTTTCCTTACTTTTTGTGAAGTCGAGAACATTTTTAGAACCTGCCACCCATTCCATCAATGCTTGCTTAGCATCTATTAGGTGTTGGGTGCAACACCTGAGCAAGGCTCCAAGGATGCTTCAGGAAGCAGAAAAAAAGCCCTACCTCCAAGGAGCTTGCATTTTCTGGGGTCATAGCAGACACAAGGCAAGCTGGAGAACAACAGGCATAATTTCCCTCCAGGGAAAAGGAGCGAGCACCAGAGATCAATGGAATAAAGCCCAGAACAGGTGGCCATGAGCCGTCCCAGAACGCACCGTGTGCCACTTGCCATCATTGAGTAGCATGGGGTGAGAGACCTTGGTTCGGCTTTTGCCAAGGTCAAACATGAAGTGGAGGCGGCCCCCGTAGAGCTGGAGCGTGGCATAGTCCACTTGGTTCTGATGAGCCATGTAGTAAATCAGACCACTGGAGGCGAATGTCCGGATACTGAGCTGAACCAACAACCTGGAGGGGAAGAGCTCAGCATCAGAAAGGGGCTGTACTCACAAGTTTTAAAATCACTTCTAGGAAGCAGCGTGATCACTTTTTTGGCATTCATATGTAACATCCCGAGAGTGAAAGGCACTTGCTCTTTCATCCGTTTAAGCATCCATTCATTCAAGGGATAGCTATTGCATCCCTGTCTGCCAGGAACTATTCTAGGATGAAGCAGTGAACAAGGAGGAGGCTCCTTCCATCATGAAACTAATGCCAGAAACAGAGAGAGTTCTAACCAGGTCGTGGAGAGGCTAACCGTGGACTGTGTGAAGCAGTCGGGAGGAAATTTTGAGAAGGTGGCATTTCAGTTGAGCTCTGAATGAAAACAAGGAACATGACCCAGCACAGCTGAGCAGGAAAACCTTTGATCTGTTTTAAAAACCATACAGCATGCTTTAAAATAAGGGGCTTGATTATGATGGACAGTCAAGAATCTCCACCTAGGGCCAGCTGGGAGTTGGGTCCACTGCAGAAGCCGGGAAAGGTTGCATCCAGGTGGGCCTCCCTCAGGACACATGTCACAGCACTTCCCTGATCCACCTAGCAATGAGACACCTCAGCGGGTATTTAGAACACTACGTACCTCCTTCTGACAGCTGACTGATTAAAGGGCAACATCAAGTGGCTGCTTTGTGAGAGGCCAAACTGGTAAGCACTGGGCACGTAGCCTGGAGCTGCGTCCACTGCACACTGCTCCTGCAGGAGACACAGAGGGACACTCAGACATGGCCGACAGGACCCCAGTGACACAGGAAGAAAACCTCTGCGAAGGCATCGCAGCAACCACCAGTGATCTGGCGCTGCTTTAAATCTTCAGTTGGAACGATGCACTCGCCAGCACTTTTTCTCTCTGAGAATGTGATTAGAGCCTCTTTCACCTTCATCCCACTCAAGATCACTTTCATTCACAGGGATACTGGAGTCCCTCCAAAGATCTTCATCAAGCTCCGGGGGCAAAGGCCTTGCTATCCTTCTAGGGATGGCCCTGAGGGTACCTGTGGCTGAGAAGCAGCCACAGCACAGCACCAGGAGACGGAAACACTTACGGGGCTCATTGGGCCTTAAGTTTGAGGAACAGGACTAGAAGGGCTCCAAGAACAGGGGCAGAGGGTTGGGAGCACAGGGAAGATGCCTGGACAGGTGCTGGCTGCCCCACAGAGCTCCTCCCTGACCCCAAGTCAAGTGAAGGCCAGAATCTTAATTTCCCAGCTTGCGATGTGCAGATATAACCAAGAAAACTGTGCTGAACTCAAACACAGGCCCTGCTTAGAGGGTACTGTGTTTTGGATAACTGGGCCATTTTCTAAATTATTGAAGTATACCCTACCAACCAAAGAAATAGAGGAATCAGGAAGGGAGAAAATGAAAAAGAACAGTGACTGGCTTTTCCAAAATGAATCAAGTCTTTTTTTCTTAAGCAACAAAATACAATTGCTTACATTACTTATTTTCGTATTTCCCAACTAAATCTAAGGTAATATTGAGGCATGAAAGAAACTGTCAAAATAGCTTGCTCTAAGTTGTACCAGTCAGGGTGCATGAGCCTTTTAGCCTGCAGTCGAAAACACTGGTGGGATCACCTACAGGTTGGCTCAGAGCCCTCTTCCCCACCTGGTCCCTGATCTGCTTTTTATCACAGAGAGGATGAGACCTGGGAGTCACTTTCCCTGGCTCCTTTGACAAATGGCTTCCAGGTGTTCTGCCATTGGGAGGCACTGCTGGGAGACAGGGCAGACGGAGGGACCCCTGGAGCACTTTCCCCTCCCTTCCACCTTCAAGTGCTCTCCTTGGGGCTCAGTTCCCACCAGGTGTCCCTCCCTGTTCCTTCAGCTGTACAAGGTCCTGGCACTAGCTTCTCCTTTGCTTTGTCTCCAGTTCCAGCTTTCCCAACACCTTCATGACTGGGTCCCATTTTCATTTCCCCTGGTGTGCTCTCTCCTTCTCCCTGGACCTTGCTGATACTATTAAACAAAGTCACTCTTACTGGATGTGATGGAGTGGGGGGCTCTGGCGGGAGCTCACTGTCTTCTCCAGGAAGGGCCAGCCTGTGCCTTTCGGAAAGCACGCAGATGTCCAAGTCTGCTTGTTCCTGGCCAACTGCACGGGCAAAATCCAAAAGCCTACACACAAAGAGGAAATTTTCAAAATTAAGATCCTATAAACCAACACAGGAACCCATGTCAACTGATTTACTGAGCAATTAAAAACCACCAACATATTTCCCACAGAGTAACCCCACTGGCCACCCTTCACAATGATGAGTCATTTACAGGGACCACCTGATACATCTTCTGGTTTCTTTCTTCTGCTTGAAATGACAATCCACCTCCTACCCCACTCCCATCCTGGGGACCTGGTCATTCTTGAGCATCCCTCAATTCTGTCACCTCCTGCGGTCTTGGCTGGGTGCCTCAGGACAAAGTCTGTCTCTAGTTCCCAGGGCTGCACAGTGGCCTCCTTTAAACACTGGCTCTCTTGCCAGGAGGTTGTGAGCTACACCTGTGATGTCCCTTTACTCTGCAGCTCTAGCAGAGTGTCCTGTGTATGCCTGGATCCCTCCAGCACGGTCCCAGGATACGGCCATGAATCACAGAGAAATGTATCTTTCTGCCTAATCAGGTCCACAACCTGGTAACTTTCAGGAACATAAAACATTACCTCATCAATGAATGAATGGATGCGCAGCCAACTGAATGAATAAAGTACAAACAACAAAACCCAGGCTCTGACACTGCAGTTGTGTAAGGCTGATGATACGTTCTACTCTTGCCAATTTCAGGGACTCCTAAGAGGTTATTTCCAAGAGAATAGCACTGTGACTATGAAAGATCCCAGGTCTTGATTCAGGTCACAAGGCAAATTAGAGGCTCAGCCAGGTTGGAGCCCCTGTCCCCTAATGCTCAGAGCACTTTCGATTTCCCCCAGGCAGCCGCTGGACAGCAGCTCAGACACAGCTTCTGTCCCATCAGCAGCCGAGCAAGGCAGAGGGCGCACGATGAGGAAGGAGACGCTGGTGGGCACGTGCTAATTCCTTTCCTCATCAAGCTTCACACAGGGACGGAGACTCTCAGTTCTTAATGACACCGAAATTGTTCAGGGTGAAACATCAACAATCTGAAGCTGTAGTAGCCCAGTTATAAAAGGCTCCTTCAAAGCAGTGCAATCAATACAGGAAACCTGCACCACAAAATCTCTTATGTTCTTTTAAATGCACAACAAAAATATATGTTAAGCTTAGCTATATTGACAAACCCCTGAGGCTAATGTTCAATGACTTTTTTTTTTTTTAAAGAGAGAGGGACAGTGAGACAGAGAGAGAGAAAAAAAGACAGAATCAATTTTTATTTAGTTTTTCATGTGGCCCTTGTTGCTTGGAGACTTTGTTGTGTGGGTGGTGCTGGGGTTTGGACTCGCGTACTCCCGCGTGCAGGGGAAGCGCTGTAACCACTGAGCCACCACTCCAGCCCCCAGTCAATGACTTTTTGATGAACTATGAATGACCAAATCTGCCCATCTTATTTTAATCCAATAAGATCCATTTTGGAGGACGACTTTGGTGATAGAACAACAGGATTCCTCTGTTATCAAGAACTTGTAGAATTTTAGGCGACCTCAAACAGCAAAATTAGATTGCTGTTAAACTTATTCCATGAAAGTCAAGTGAAGCTCAGAATTTATTTCAGTTTTCCAGCTTGGGATGGGCCGATATGACAAGAAAACTGTCCTGAACTCAAACCCAGGACCAGCTTAGAAGGTACTGCCCAGTTTTACTTACTCCATATTGAAGACCAGGTTTTTGATACAGCCCTGGAACGAGCTCCTCATTTTGAGCAGTGGTATCTCCTCACCCTCAGGAATCCCCCCTATGTACAGGTTGGATATGTTCATTGTCTTGCTCTCTGCTAGTGGGCCCAACTTCAGCTCTACAGGATTGGCCTCATCCAACTGGACAGTGATAATTCTAAAAGAACAAAGGAGAAAACAAAATCTTCTAAACTTCATCAACAACAGTTCCATTTTTAACACAACCAGAAAGCTCTTCCTGGATAATAAATTTCCCCTAAGATAAATTTTAACACAACATTGTGTGGGAATAAAAAGGTGCATCTTGAAAATGAAAGCTTACGGTTCTCTAGAAAGGAATGAAATGTTATAAAACACTGAATTTGATTGCTTTTTAGGAGAATGCTTATTTTTTTCTTTTTTTTCAACCTATGATGCAAATGTTCAGTGTGCTTTTTAAACACACAGTCTATAATTTTAGAGGGATATACACATGAATATTGATGTGAGACTATTTACTCAGCAGTAATGATAGCATTCACTAACACCATTACTCTATTTGCCATAGAATTAACCTAATGTAAAAGTTTATATTGGGCCCCCAGTCAAGGGCCAGATGAACTTTGTTCAATTATGAAAATTCTACAAATATTTTACTATAAAGCAGATGAAACTGACTCCAAGGGAGTATTCTAGCAAGTTTCTAGAATTATTTTTGCAATGATAAAACTCTGATGGCTAATGATGTAATACTAATTGTCTCAATGATTTAACCACACAGGGTACCTTAATAAGGTTCCCACTGGAGAACTTTGGTGAGGTCACCTATCTCCCCGAAGCAAATGCCTTGCAATGCTATAGTACCTCCAATTCCTAACCAAGGAGATGGAATGCTCTTGTCCGTCACCATACGTGCCCGTGGGAGCGTGCAGGAGAGCCTTCCTCAGGCTGGTCCCGTCCCCAGAACTGACATGTACTTCGATGTGGCCGTCAATCAGCATGATGGAAAAGAAGGGCTGGGGAGGTTGCAGAGAGAGTTTTCCCAAACAAAGCATATGACTAAAATATTTATGACATTTTCATCTTATGTAGATAAAGTAGGAATAGTAACAGCAAACAATTTCTCAAGAATCTCACCATCCGTCACAACTATTTTAAATGTTTTATATTAGTGCCTAAGCCTTGTTCATATAATTTACATTAAACTATTATCACTCACCATGTGAAAGATTTCTTTTTACACAGTCTCACGCTTAGTATTTATTGCTTCATGATGTGCCCACAAATTGATAGACTGTGATTTGTCTTTTTAGTGATGAAATTTTTAAGTAGTTTCTCATTTTTTATTATTATACATGTGAACATTTAATTAAGTTTTCTTTTGGTCTGTGAAATTATTTCTAATATTTCTAAAAGTGACATTAAGAGGTTGGAGGTTTAAAAATGCTTAAAACTCTTAAAAGCTTTTCTGCCACCTTGTAAAGAGGTATAACAACTTATAAAGCCACCAGCCGAACTGGAATGTGAGAATTTAAGGATACCTTACTAGCACTGGATGATGCCTTTCCTTTATGTTAGAAAACTTTGATATGCAAGTAACCCTGTTAAGATTGGTGGAGAAAAAGAGTTTGGCAGTTCCTCAAAGAGTGAAAACACAGAATTAGCACATGACCTGAAATTCCACTCATGGTATAGACCCAGAAGAACTGAAAACAGGGACTCAAACAAGTAACTGTACAGATATGTTCATAGCAGCATTATTTATGGTAGCCGAAGAGCAGAACTTAGCTCATCAATGAACTAGGTGATGCGCGGTGGTGTGCACACAGCAAAATCCTATTCAGTAAGATCATGAATGAAGTATGTTACATTTTGAATGAAAGGTGTCCACCAAAAGCTCAATATGTGAGACAGTGCAAAAAAGGCTGAGGTGACATGATTGGGTTATAAGAGCCTTAATTAACCCCATCAGTGAGTTACTCCTCTGACCAAGACTAACTAGCAACTGGAGGCAGGCAGGGTGTGGCTGGAGGAGGCGGGTCATTGCTGGTGTGCCTTTGCGGTAGATATTTTGCATTTGGTGTGGGAGTTTCTCTCTCTGCTCCCGGATCATCATGAGAGCTGCTTTCCTCCATCACACGCTTCCTCCCTGATGCTGTGTCTCACCTCGAGCCCCAAGGAATGGAGCCGGCTTTCTATGGACAGAGACCTCTGAAACTATGAGCCCCTAAATAAGCCTTTCCTCCTAAAGTTGTTGTCAGGTCTTTTAGTCACAGCAATGAAAAAGCAGACTAAAACAAAGTACTTGCTATAACGTGGATGAACCTTGAAAACACGCTAAGTGAAACCACAGAAGAGCTGGTCGTGGTGGCAAAGACCTATGATCCCAGTGGCTCAGGAAGCTGAGGCAAGAGGATTACAAGTTCAAAGCCAGCCTCTGCAACTTAGTGAGACCTTGTCTCAAAATAAAAAAAAAAAAAGGACTGGGCATGTGACTCAGTGGTTCAGTGCCCCAGGATACAATCCTTAGCATCAAAACAAAACAAAAAAAACCCTCCAAACCCCACAAAAGATCACATCTTGTGTGATTCAATTGATATGAAATATCAAGAACAGGTGAATACATCCACTGAGACAAAGAGCAGGTTGGTGGTTGTTGGGGTGGGTGGGATGGAGAGCAACTCCTTACCCATGAAAGGCTGTTAATTTGGGTGATGGAAAAATCTGGAACTACATGGAAGAGATATTTTCCCCAACACTACAACTGCACTAAATGCTACTAAACTCATTTACTTTAAAATGATTAGTGTTAGCTTATATGAACTTCATATCAACTAAAAAAATAAAATAAATTTGGTTGGTGAAGCCCATAGACCAATCTGAGGCATCATCAGTCCATCATTTTTTTTTTTTTTTAAGAAATAACTATTTCGTTTTCACGTGGCCTTAGTTGCTCCAACTCTTAGATGTGTACGTGCTGCTGGGGTTTGAACCCTGGTCCTCGTGCTTGCTAGGCAAGCGCCGAAACCGCTGAGCCACCACTCCAGCCCCATCAGTCCATCATTAAGTGCTCACGCCACATTTTGTGGTTGGCAGACTGGTGTTCCAGTCCTGGCTCTAACTCCTAACAGCTGCATGGCCTTAGTCAGGTTAATCAGGCTTTCTTTTTTCTTTTACTTTTTCTTTTTCAAAGAGAGAGGTATAGTGAGAAAGAGAGAAAGATAGAATTAAATTTTATTTAGTTTTCACGTGGCCTTCATTGCTCTGAGACTTTGTTGTACACATGGTGCTGGAGTTCAAACCTGCATTCTCACACATGCCAGGCAAGTGCCAGAAGCGCGGAGCCACTGCTCCAGCCCAGGTTAATCAGGCTTTCTAAACTCATTTCTTGCTCAGTGAAATACAGAGTTGTAGCGTCTAAGTGTGTGGGTCTAATTCATCAAGACGACACATTAGTATTCTTTGTCTCTTCCAATTAGGTGTCGCACAAGTTTGAATACAGGATAAGGTAAAATATCAGCTATGCTCTTGAAATAGAATAAAAATCTGGAAAACTGTCATCTTTTCTCCCCTCTCCTACTGCTGGTCCCCTGTTCACAAGCCTCATTTCTCTCTCTGCCCTTTTCAAGTTTATAATAGATAAAGATAATTCTGCTCCAAATAGAATGTAAGTACTTTCTGTTTTCGCCTTAGAATGAAAAGTAGCCACCACAACATATGGAGGAGAACTCGGTATGTGCCATCTGGAGTGGATTTAATCAGAGGCATACAGCACACACCTTTTTTCTCAGTCACTAGACATGAAAGATGGATTACGCAACACGACACATCCCTGATTCATAAGCGAGAACTGTTTAGCAGTTGTAACTTTTGCTTATTAAAGATGCATGTCCACACACAACTGGCAGCCCAGCTACAAAATGTTTATGGGTCAGGAATTTTCTACCTGGTGTTTCCAGAAATCATCTCCGTCTTAAAGACTGAGGCTACTCACCATGTGTGCCTGCCTTCGGCCCTGCTTTTCTACATCCCTGCCTACGGCGGCCAGGATGATGCCACTGCTGTTCTGGGTGGCAAACGTGGCCAGCAATTCTGATTCCGGTGACAAAGACATGGGTGGCAATTCCAGGTAACCATCTGTCAGGAAGCTAACACTCTGGATAGGCTGCGTACAGGGGGAGAGAGCAGGGTAAGTTCGAGCCTGCAGCCAAGGGCTCTGCCCACTTCCCTCACGTCTCTTTTCCACCCACCCACGGGCTGCTATCTTGTTGGAGCAGTCTGTGGATAAGCCAAGGACCATTTACAGAATGCACTCCAATACTAACAGCCACGTTCCTCACCTCCAGTTTACAGCCTTTCCTCACTCCGTAGGAATTTCTGAGCAAATCAAAGGTGGATCTGGAGATTTCCAGGTTCCTAATGCAGCCCATATATCTTTTGCTGGTGACACCTTTCCTATAGGGAAGGACAGGAGAACAAAGCGTTTTATAATTCCATTTTTTAAAGAGGGAATAAAAATGGACCTATGCACATAGAAAATCTGTTTCTAGCATTACTGCAGAAATGTTGAGGCCTCCCCGAAAGAACAACACTGGTGCTGAGAACTTCAGGTCAAACCAATTCCTCCTAAGGACTAGAGCAACGGATGGGACTTAGTGAGTTAGGCTACATGGTGGCTACCTACATAAGAAAACATGGTTACTATTTTAAGGGGAACTCTTGCCACCACTACAATTTAATCATTCTCATTAACACACAGGCCAATTTTAAGAAAGATTATGCATGTAATTGCCATAAAGAAATTATAGCATAGAGCTAGCAATCCAGTCTCCACATAGATTAGAACATTCACCTCCCACAGGGGCGGATACAGGTAAAGTGACTTTTTAGGATCGGATGGTGAGAGAAATCACTGGCTACTGTCTTCACTGTATTTTCAGAAACTTTGTCCCAAGGGAAATAACCGCACTTGGTAGTCTGGGATTACACAAAGCCCTATTAATTAGCCTTCAAGTCAAAAAACACACATATCTTATCAGAAGTTGCCATACGCCTCGTCAGGGTCAGGCTGCAATGCAGTCAGGCTCTTCTTTCCGAAATAAGGGGACTGCTGAGCATCTCTAATCTGTAATCTTTTTTTTTAATGGTTCTTTTCTTAGTTATACAGATGTAAGACTATACAATGACATAATTATAAAACCATGGAGTTTAACTTGTTCTATTTCAGTCTCCAGTTTTCCCCCTTCCCTCCCTTCCTCCCACCCCATTTTTTATATACATGACGATAGGATATACAGTGACACACTTCTAAAAGCTTAGAGTGTACCTTGTTTTAACTCAGTGCCCAGCGTTTCTCCTTCCCTGCTCTTCCTCCCACCCACTGTTCTTTTTAGATACACTTGACAACAGGATAAACATTGACATTTTTATAAAAGTATGCAGCATAACTTGTTCTAATCCAGTCCCCAGTATTTTCTCTCCCTCTCATCCCCCCAGTCTCTTCTCTCTACTCTTTCTGATCTATTATTTACTAATAATTCTTTTTGGAGGTCTGATCTTATTTGTTACTCCTAAAAATTCTTATTTTTTACCGCACTCAGACTTAGACGTAGAAGCTCTCAGAGAGGACAGCCTGTGTCTCTTGGTGATCTGTTCCTGGAGTTTTTCTTTAGCTTCTTTCATTCTCCTGGCCAAAAGTTTGGCATATTCTGCAGCCTCTTCCTTATTCTTCGTAGTATGCTGTTTCTTCAAAGCAATCCGCCATGCTTGTGTTGCAGGACATGCGGAGATACCAGACAATGCATCTTCAGTGCTTTGGTCCTGGGTTTCTTACCTTCCTTGTTTAAGGGTTTTCTGACAACATATTGGTGGACATCATCTTCTGTTCCAGGCGATGAGGTACAGTAGTATCTGTAAGTCCAGGAATATCCTTCTCTCTCTCTCTCTCTCTTTTTTTTTTTTATACAATAACCAAGTTGAGAACGCTCAGATTAGCATCTGCAACATAACAGGAATGCCCCTTACTCGAAATTAGGTGAACATGGCCAAGGGTCAAGACACCCTGCTTCATTGGGAAACCTTGTTTGTCATTCCCACCACAGATTTGGACTACATAACCTTTCCTTTCTTCACCCAGAGAGTCAGCAGCAACTTCTGTGGCCTTATGCTTCTCAGAAAAAGTACGAAGTTTACGTTCATCATCCACTTCAATGAGTTTCTGGCAGCCAATGGCTGGGAAGGAGATATGTGGCTTCATCGTGGTGCTAATATTTTTTTTTTAATTTAGTGACTTGTTGATATACATGCGATGAGATTGATATCTGGGAAGGAGATAGGTAGCTTCATCTTGGTGCTGATAGTTTGTTTTTTTTTTAATTTAGTGACTTGTTGATATACATGTTGATGAGATTCACTATGATATATTCATATATGAACACAAGAAAGTTAAGTCTGATTCCTTCCATGAACTTTCTCTGTTTCATTCCTTCTTCCTCCATTTCCTTCCCCTTTGTCTATTCCTCTGTTCTTTTCCTTATTTTGGGTTAGCTTCCATATATAAGAAAGAACATTCAACCTCTGGGTTTTTTGAGACTGGCTTATTTCACTTGGCATGATAACCTCCATTTCCAACCATTCACTGGCAAATGACATAATGTCATGTTTCCTTATGGCTGAGTAATACTCTGAGCTGTACTCTTATGCATTAGCTAGTTACATGAGAATCGTGCAGACACATGGTGGACCATTTAGCAATTACATGATTTGGGGGAATATTTCAGCCCTTCTGTATCTCAGTTTCTTCTGATATAAATGAAGGCCTTGGTCTTGATGATCCCAAGTTCTTTATACCATGAACAACTGTGATCTGGGCTTCTGTCCTTATTCCCAGTGTCTACACTATGTGCCCTTTGCTTCCCATACTCTTTGAGGTAAGCATCTTTGTTCCACCATGAGTTCCCTGCCAGGACGTGCTGCCTTGCTAGAGACAACAAGCCACCCAATCGTGGACTAGCTAAAACCTCTACAACCATAAAGCAGAAGAAATCTTACCTCCTTTGAAGTGAATTATCTCAGGCATTCTGTTACAGAAATGGAAAGGTAACATAGCAGGGTATGATACAACTATAAATTATTTGTGCATTTGGGATTCACTGGGCCATGGGTCCCAATTTGGACATCTGATGACCCCAGACCTTGCCTTGACTGCTGGCCTTTTGCTTATGGCTTTTTTTTAAGTGAAAAGAAACTTAGAACTCAATTTGTATAATGCAAAATTACAAATCTGTAAACAATGAACCACAAAAAGTTTATGTAATCATTAAAGTCTCAAAGTCAAGCATGGATCAATATTAGAAAAGGATCCCATTGTCCCCTCCTTTGCCATCTTTCATCAAACTTTCTGAAGGTCTTTCCACTGTCACATACATCATTTCACTGTAATCACATAGAGTGGGACTCCAGATAAGTGAATGGAAAGCATGCTTTGTTTTGTTTTTATAATCTGTTTGTTATTGGTGCACTTTAATTATGCATAACAGTGGGATTCATCGTGCCATATTCATACACACATCCATTTTCATCACTATCACCCCCCAGCATCTTCCTTTTCCCACCCCTCCTCTCTCTTACTCGGCTTTACAGATCTCCCTTCTACATATTAGTTATTATTTTAACTAGTGCATTATATGTATGTATATATACATATATATGAGGCACTGTGGTATATTTGTGCATGTACATAGAATAATTTGATAGATTTCATTTTCTGGTCCTTCTCCATGCCCTCCTTCTTCCCTCTCTTCCAGTACCCTTCCTCTACTCCATTGGTCTTTTAAGATTGCTCTCTTAAAAAAAAAAAGCCCCCCCACCCCCCAGCTTCCACATGAGAAAAACACTGAATGCCTGACTGTCTGGGTCTGGACTGTTTTACTCAGCATCCGTTCTCCGGTTCCATCCATTTACCAGAAAATGGCATAATTTCATTCTTTATGGCTGAATAAATGCCATTGTGTATATACACCACATTTTCTTCATCCATGCATCTGCTCATGGGCCCCTAGGCTGGTTCCATATCTTAAAAAATTTTTTGACTTTTAAAAAGATTCTATTACTCTTAAAAAGTCTAGAGAGGAGGATGGGATGTGATAGAAAGGGTGACTGTCTCTATATACCACACAGTGACAATTTTTAGATGTGTTAAAGTCATTAAGTAAAAAATCACAATATCTTTGGCAGAAGGCTTGCTTTACTTCCAACTAATATGGTATACAGTACTTTGGCTAAAACAGATGATATGGGTTAAATTTTGTCCCCCACAAGATGTTTTCCTAACCCCCAGTATCTGTAAATGTGATCTTATTTGGAAGCAGGACTGCTACAGAGGTAATCAAGTTAAGAAACGCTCAGGAGGGTAGGTCCTAATTCAATGTGAGGTCATTAGGGTAGGTCATGGTTTAACAAGTCCCACTATGAACAGGGAATTTGGACAGGGAGGATGGAAGGAGAGGGGAGATGATGTGAAGTCACAGGTAGGATGCCATCTATAAGCTAAGGAGTGCCTGAAGCTCCAAAAAGCTAGGAGTGTGGAACAGATTTGCTTCCAGTGACTTCTGCAAGAAGTCAACGCTGACCACACCTCAATTTCAGACTTGTAGCCTCCAGAACTGGGACAGTAAGCATCTATTGTTTCAGCCACCTTGTTTGTGGTACTTTGTCACAGCAGCCAGAAAACTAATGTGGTTGGGGATTAGGGACATGAAAATTCTGCAGTTTAATATTATACCTTACAGCTCTTGACCAAGGTACTCCACCTACGTAAATCAGATCCTTTTCTAGTCGATTGAGATCAGAAGATGGTCCTGGAGTTTCCCCTTGCTTGGTCTCTTTATCACTAGTGTCATATGCATCAACAACAGCTAGGAGTCCTAAAAGGAGATGGAAAGGAAGAGATAAAATAAAAATTGCTTCCTGTATTAAAATGAGAAATTCTGCCAACAAACTTCATTTACAAAGTTATTCTTTTGAATTCTGCAAATTTGATCAGCTAATTGGACTATTAAAGAACAAGAAAAAAGCCTCTCTATGAAAGTCAAGAAATCCAGAGTACACATTGCTAAATGATGGCACTAGGTAGGCTGAAGAAAATAGAGTCGGTTGGATTCTTAATTCCAATTCAGCATTTAATGCAAAAAAAAAAAAAAAAAAAAAAAAAAAAAAAAAAAAGGAAAGGGCAAAAAGAATTACCCTATTCCTCCAAAAAAAAAAAAAAAAATGACTCCTCTTGCTTAGCATTCCAAGGACAAGAAAGGCTTTCAATTAGAATATCATTCAAGAATGAACTTGTGGCTGGGTTAGGGCAATGGATTTAAATATCACTCAGGTACACCCAGGAAACTAATAGAGAATCAAGACTGCTAGCTTTGGAAATGTGTTTATTCTTAGGAGGCCGAACAACATCCGGTGAGTCCATTATGCACCCACCTTGCTTCCGGTTTCGCTGGAAGGCAATTTTGTACCAGCTTCCATTGTTATATCGTCTGTCCGTCATAAGAACGAGAGGTCCTGAACCCAGGTCAACCATTACTTTAATTCTACCCTGGACCAGTTCAATGGACAAGAAGTCTTTCTGTAAAGAAGAGAACAGAGTTTAGCAGGGCTCCATCTTTATCCCAAAACTTCCTTTCCCTCCAAGTCAGGGATGGCAAACACCTTCTAAAATCAAACCAGGAAGCCTGGATCTGGCCCCATTGCTAGAAGTCTACTCTACAAAACCATTGGCTTTCTAGAACAGTCCCCAAATATAAATGAACCACTATTCATTTTTATCAAAATCCACAATTTGGTGAGAAAAACTGAGTCCTTTGTGTCTTTTTCATTTAAAATTACAAATGGGCCAGTCCTAAAAATAAACCTTGAAGCCTGAGAGATGAAAATGATGTGCAGTGAGTTGCAAAGTAGAACACGAAGTCCCGGGGAACTTCGAAGAGGGCCACTGTGGCCACACTGAACACAGAACGAGATGCTATTTGAAGTAAAATTTAGTAATAAGCATTTAATTGCTATCTACAATGACTGGAAGATGTGTCTCTACCCAGTGCTATCTGTATTTTCCAAAGGTTTTTCATAAATTTGTGTTAATAAATGATTTTAAATGGAAAAACTGTACAGCACACATACGTATATATCAGTTTGTGCGCATAAAAATTGTATAGTATAAATATGTATGTTATGTTATCAAATCCTCATTAAACAAAGAATCCTGCATCAATCTGTGCACAGAGGGCTCAGAGCCCCATATAGACTCTTACAGTGCCATTTGAAGCCAGGTAGAGAAGAAGACCATTAGGTGAGAAAGTACTAAACAGCATTATTATCTGAGTCACGGTGGCCCGGAGTGTCTTCTCTACGACAGAGTATCCACTGCCATCAAAATGGAAGGAAGAGTCTTCTTTCTGGGGGCTGCAAAACAGGAGAGATGAAATAGCACCCATTCTCAGCCTGGGAAAGAGCACAAACAGTATGGCTACTGAGTTTTCCTTCCTCCAAATCATGGTAAAGCTATTATTATTTTTTTTTAAAGGACAGTTGTGTCTTTTTTTTTTTTTTAAGAGAGACAGACATTGAGAAAGACAGAGAAAGAGAGAAACAACTTTTATTTAGCTTTTCAAATGGCCTTAGTTGCTCTAACACTTAGTTGTGTACGTGGTGCTGGGGTTTGAACCCGGGTCCTCGTGCTTGCCAGGCAAGCGCCGAAACTGCTGAGCCACCGCTCCAGCCCCTAAAGCTATTATTTCCATTATTTAATAACAAGTATAAATAATAATACAGGCAGAGCCTCCTCAATCTAAAAATCTGAAATGGAATTCTC